>CM076576.1:717325346-717395318 GCA_034641835.2 Pinus albicaulis | reverse complement strand
CGGGGGCCGAAAACTTTTTTCGGCAATAGTTCGGCCGAAAATTTTTTAAACTTTGGCCGAACTCGTGATTCCGTTTACATTGACGACACACTGACGGCGCAAGCAAACAGAATTTTTGCCGGAGATTGGAAAACCGGCAACAAAATTTCGGCCGAACTTACAACAAAAGTTTGGTCGAACTTTTACTTTTAAAATAGTTCGGCCGAACTAATTTCTATAAATTAATCGCCCGCGAAGTTAGTTTGTTTACCAATTTCATTATTCCCATGAATTTCTGTCACTATTGCTGTTGTTCATGCGTCTTCGCTCCTCCCGTCAGCGTTGTTGCTTCTCCCGTCTGCGCTGTTGCTCCTTTCCTCGGTGCTGTTGCTCTTTTCATCTGGTATGTTCGACCTTACCGTTTCCAAATTTTTCACATATATAACATCATGAATCGTGTACCTACACTGTCATTGAGGGAATATAAGGATTTATTTTTGTTATATCTATTTCATTTCTCCTTTTTAGATATGATGATTATTTATGTATGCTTTAGTGGACTTATTATTTCATCCTCTGTTACATTTATCATTCTATTTGGATGGATTAAGCGGCATGCACTTCCCTCCTCCTATCTTTGTTAGTGTATCCGGTCTGGCTCCTGACCCCCAGTCTGTTTATAATGGCTCTGGTTGTCTGGGTCTCGGCCTTATTTGGGGTCCCATCTTCTGTTTTTCCTGCAGCTACCATCCATCTCTGCCTTCGGTACCTCTGCTTGCTCCTCTGCTGCTGTCTGTACTGCACTGTAAACAACTATTGGCAACCAAGGAGCGTTATATACTATTGGAAACCTCGCATTGGACCACTACACAAGTGACTCCCCTCCATAGTTGCTCAAGGCCTCGGCCTCTCCGCACTCTCCCTTGAGACTCGGTCGCACCGGCCTCACCTGCACATTTCTCCTTCTGAATACCGCTTAACGTGATGCGCAACACCCTTACTACCAGTTATATTGATACCTCCGCTCTTTGTGGCTCTCTCGGTCGCATAACACTCCTCCGCACAATTGACTCCACTGTTAGACTCCCCTAAAAAAGCTCCCACAACACTCCTCCATATCAAACATGATGATTTAAAACATTTTTAGGATTTCGTAGACTTGTTAATGCACAATATTCATCATACACAATATTTATGACATGGAAATCACCTGGGATATACCATTGTGGGTATCTATTTTCTCATTACCTTATTTTCATGAAAAGGCACAAAGTCAAGGTCGACCATGGGGGAGATATATCACCAAATACATGTTTGTTAGCTTTCTATGTTGTTGTAAGTTATTGTTGCAATTGGTTCCAACAAGGTCAAGTGGAGCCTGACTGGTTAGCCTTTAGAGAATGCAGATGTTATAGAAACATCAGACTGCAAACTGCTCAGAAAGCCAATCTCAACAGAAAACAGGAAACTGATCCACACTATTTTCAAACTCTTTAAACTTCACACTGAAAGCCCATCAACATATTCGTACTGAATCTTACAAGAATCTGTAAACTGTTTTCAGAGATTGCCGAGTTATTCCTTATCAAAAGAGCCACACACAGGGTATATAAATATAGATAGAATTACTTCCTTTTAGGCCGACCAACACTTTGGCATGTAGGCTGACTTGTAACACGTCATAATAGCTCGATTTTTCAACGTTGATGTAGAGCTGAAATAAACCATTGGTTCATGTTTTCTTTGACTAGGTTTGGGTTTCTAACTGAATCTATATGGACATTTTTGTCTAGTTAAATACCCTTCTGTTTTCAAGATTGATATATCTTTTAAGACTTTGCATTTGTGTGTTGTATGTAAAGATTTCTATTCCCAGTTTTTCTATGCACATCAATTCAACTGCACAAACAGTTAAATCTAATTTAATATTATTGTCTGCTAGAAGTTAGTTTATGTTTTAAAAATGTGAAGTGTTGTATGTAGCAAAATATTCTATTACAGGTTTTGTTCTACATATGCATTCAGGTGTTTTGAGATATCCTTGTGTGTTAGGTTATTTATGTTTTTAAATTTTGCAATGATATGTTGTAATCTTTTTATTACAGTTTTTGGTTTGCATGTTCATTTTGGTTGCAAAAATATTCTCTCCATCATAATATCATTGTGTTTGATATCTTGATTTATGTTTTAAATTTTGCACTCACATGTTTTATCATTTTGTAGCAAAGTATTTTTATGCCTACTATATTAGGCTCTCTCTTTTCATTGAGCTGTGTGTATGGTATGGTTTCATTTAGACCATTTTCAACCACAATAGTGTTCTCTATCATTACTGCAAAAATAAAAAGCACATGTTAGACATTATCATATTCACATAGGCAAAAAAGGGTTTTCCTTAATTTTACATATTAAAATGTCTTTGAAAAGTTATTTCTATTTAAAATAAAAAGGTGAAAGATTAGTTTCAGCAATTACTAGAACGAATAGATGGTAAGGCCCACAACAACAACTGCAAAAGCAATGCAATATAACCAATCAACCTACATAAACAAAACATATGGTCTTGAATGAGCTTTTGGACTCTTTAGATATAAATGTACACCGTGGCAATGTATCTTATATAGAACTTTAATCCATGTGCTTAACCTTAACATTGACACAAATGGAATACAATTTTACTCACTGCTTTATGATAGAAAAATATGTGGATGAGTATTGCCCACATATCTGAAGTCAAAAGGGATATATTAAAAAGGGATGCTCTGGTCATGTCTATATAAGATAAATTAAAGAAGCATGACATATTAGTAATGCAAATTAGATATGTGTGTACCAATTATGTTCATATAACACAACAAATAGATGATTCAATACAAATGTCACATAGAAGTCATATTTATGTCATGGGCCTTCAACTTAAATTATATATCTAGCATTACATTAAGCTATAGGAGATAAATCAAAAAAGCATTTGAATGTAAATTAAACGTGTAATAATTATGTCCTTTAGTTCAATAAATAGATAATAATTTGCAAATGCCATATCTAAGCTATATTTCATCTAAGTAGCTTTCAATTTAAACTTATATCTAATGTTAAATTATATAAAAGAACAACAGTAATCCAAACTTCAAAATAATATTTAGACTTTAGTATAAAATGTGACATAATTTTCCTGTGTGGAAAAACATAGTTACCGAGAGTTCAAAACTCATGCATTTGAATACAAAGTGGGTATACGAATGAGCAAGTAGATTTTTTCTAGAAATGGGGAAGTGAAGGTTGATAGAGAGCCACACAAAATTTCAAATTCATACCTTAACAAAATTGTTCTAGATCCTTTTAAAGGAAACATGTCATATAATCAACTTTCATCGAAATATATGATATTTAACTCAACACAATTTTATGAAAAATAGTATACCATTTTTTACATTTCACATAATATATATAGATAAATATTACTTAAGTATTGTTATAAAGATTTAACTACCCATCAAGAGATGGCCAAGTGATTGAGACAGGGCATCATCACAATAAAAAACCAAGTACAAATTGTAGTAATCCTAGAATCATGCTTTACATAAGGTAAAATTGGGGAACTCATGACTTACTATAGATAAAAAACATTTACCCTTACCAAAAAATATATGATAAAAATTGACAAACTACATAAGCTTAAGCTTAAGGGGATATAATCCTTCTTGCCTTCCATATAGATAATGAAAATGATTGTTCCAAGTCTCATGTGGCTTCTCATGTTACTTTATAAACCTTGATTGGAAAGAAAATAGGAGGGCAGAAATATAAGAAATATAAAACATAATGAAACAAAACGTAAGAAATAGAGAACATAATGAAACACACACATACATATCTGTAGACAATCAACACAATTATTTTCTTAGGAAATCCTTATGGGAGATAAGAAACCCTAATAAGTAATGATGCTCTAGACTCCTTTTTCCCTAGGAAATCCTTATGGGAGAAAAACAACACTAAAATGTAAACATGCTCTACTCTCGCTTTTCTGGTATGGAAAATATGTAAGTACAAAGAAAGAGGTAATCTCTCTAGAGTTAGCTAAGACTTTTGGCATGTAAGGTTGCTATAAAAACTTAACTTCATAAATTTTTCTCTCTAACTTCACACTCCTAGTTGTATTTTCAACTATGGAACAAAATACAATAACACAAAATGGAACTCTTATTCCTCCTGGTGGCCAAGTATTTAACATAGCGTGATAGCCAACTAGGTGTAAGATTTGACTCCGTCAACCATTAACGAGGTTTGTGATTTTAGACCTTTTAGAGTCTTGTTAAAATTCCACATGTAGCTAGCTTGCTATGCATGAGTAATGGGGCTAAAATGACATTCTCTCGTACCATGGTGGTCAACATGATAGGTCAACTTACTAAAGGCATAAATTTTGAATGAACTTAATTTGATGCTTTTCTTGCACCATTGGATATGTATTTAAGTGTAGAATAATGGTCAAGATTTCGGCACAAGGGATAATCGTTTGACCCCAGAAATGTCATTTAATACCTCAAAATGACTCCAAAGGTTTTAGACCCCAATCCCCTTCTTTTAGCTGCACTTCATCATCATGTGAATCATCCTGACCCGCATCAATTATGGAATCCTCTTTTCCATTCTTGTCATTATCTCTTTCCACCTTCTTCAAATGTTGTGGATGACTTGTTGGATACAAAGTCCAACACTTGTCTGCAAGGTGACCTTTCTTATGGCAATGAGTAATAAACAATTGCATCTTATTTTCAACATCATTTTCCTTGTCCAATGGGCCTTTGACTTTTTTCCTTATTTATTTAGAAAGTTTCATGTGCATGGATATCTTCTTCCAACATCTATAAACATTATGATTATTCAAACCACAAAAGGAACATGCAAGTTCTTTTCCAAATCTTATGTGAATATTTACCATGTTTATCATAATCAAAAGCAATTTGATTAAAGGAAAATTTATACCTTGAACATTCACCTTTGTTGCCTTCTTGAGGAGGTGAATTTGATGAGGTAGTGGCTCTCCTCTGAATACTAGCAATGAATTCAATGACTCTAGAGCTTTCAACATCCTCTTATTTTACATTCTCATTAGCTGCATGATTATTAACATCTTCTTGCAAAGTGGGTGTCAAACTTTTCCATTCATCATGAATACAAACTTCACAAGCTTGAGGTAATGAACACGAAATAAAATTCCTTCTTGGAATAGCTTCATGTGCCTCCTTGGCTTTGGAGCATTCTCCATCATGTTTTCCATAACCAAGACCCAAATAATTAGGCCCTTCCTGAAGAACATTTGGCTCAACTATGCCTTGTACATGTTTGCCTTTAACCCTTTACTTTCATAGCACATTTTCATCAAAAATTTGGACCTTATTCCTCTAGTGTGTCTCTAAAAATCACGTACACATTCATTTTGATTAAAATAGTTCGACTGAACTAATTTCTATAAATAAATCACCCATGAAGTTGTTTTGTTTACCGGTTTCATTATTCCCACGAATTTCTGTCACTGTCACTGCTGTTCGCACATTTTCGCTCCTCCCATCCCTGCTGTTGCTCCTCCCGTCTGCGTTGTTGCTCCTTTCGTCGGTGCTGTTGCTCCTTTCATCGGGTATGTTCGACCTTACTGTTTTCAAAATTTTCACATGTATTTGAAAAATTCTTCACTGGGATATACTGCCTCTTATGTATTTGATTATTCTTCACTATTTTCAAACTCTTTACACTTCCTTATACTATCCGCAATCTGCATACTTCATTTAGAAAAGTTAATCTCAATAGAAAACATGAAACTAATGTAGAAAATATGTGAAACCAAAATTGCATAGGCCCAAAGTAAGAATGAATATATGATCAAACATTGTATAAAAAGATTACATGTGCTGGGAGTGGCCTTTTACAACTCTGGAAAGCATTTGGTTCCACATTCATCCCTCTGGTAGACGCTTCCTTGTAGATACCATACATCTATCTAAGGTTAAAATCATACAAGAAGAGCTTCATTCCGGGCTTCACCTTTTCTACAAGCTCCTTTTTGGTTGGTGGCAACCCAAACACTTTGTATCGGAAACACTCTTGCTTTGTTTGAGAATTACACATAAAAATAAAGCCAGCAAAATTATCTTTACCACTGCCATCTTCATTGTTTGCTTCCTTGCCGCCTTGTTTTTTCTTCTTATTTTGATCAACCTTTGACATAGCAGGGTCAGATAAACCCTTGGGTTTGTTCTCTGTCTCTATTTTAACAGTCTTATCCACAACATTAACCTTTGACACAGCAGGGTCAGATAAACCCTTGGGTTCGTTCTCTGTCTCTATTTTAACAGTCTTATCAACAACATTAGTTGGTGCTGCATCCTGCAACATATATCCACAGATTTGTTTTAGGCATTTGTAATCTTCCTTAGACTATCCGCAATTTTCTTCACACTATACGCAATATGCTTCATACTATACTATCTGCAATCTGCTTCAAAGATGACCGAACAATAGATCCACACTATTTTCAAAATCTTTAAACTTCACACTGAAAGCCCATCAACATATTCTTACTGAATCTTATAAGAATCATTTATTTAAGAAAGTTTCATGTGCATGGATATCTTCTTCAACATCTATAAACATTTACATGATTATTCAAAACCACAAAAGGAACATACGAGTTCTTTCCAAATCTTATCTGAATATTTACCATGTTTATCATAATCAAAAGCAATTTTATTAGAGGCAAATTTATACCTTGAACATTCACTGTTGTCGCCTTCTTGAGGAGGTGAATTTGATGAGGTAGTGGCTCTCCTTTGAATACTAGCAATGAATTCAATGACTCTAGAGCTTTCAACATCCTCTTCTTTTACATTCTCATTAGCTGCATGATTATTAACATCTTCTTGAAAAGTGGGTGTCAAACTTTTCCATTCATCATGAACACAAACTTCACAAGCTTGAGGTAATGAACACGAAATAAAATTCCTTCTTGGAACATCTTCATGTGCCTCCTTGGCTTTGGAGCATTCTCCATCATGTTTTCCATAACCAAGACCCAAATAATTAGGCCCTTCCTCAACAACATTTGGCTCAACTATGCCTTGTACTCAACTATGCCTTGTACATGTTTGCATTTAACCCTTTACTTTCATAGCACATTTTCATCAAAAATTTGGACCTTATTCCTCTAGTGTGTCTCTCAAAAGCATGTACACATTCATTTTGAGAGGAAATTGAAGACAGAAACCAATAGCTAATTATTCTAACTAACCTTGACTAAAATGAGCTAAATTGTACTTTGATACCAACTTGATTTGAATATGGAAAAACTAGTTTTGTTGGGCTATCTCCCTCATCAGTTAAATAAAAATGTGTTTAGGATCGTCTAAAGTTAGCCAATTGGGAAGGGGTTTATGTGTCAAGATTTAAGTGTATTTTGTGAGAAATTTATGAGTTAATTAGCTTTTAAAAACTCATGTGTACAACAAATAAAATGCAAAATTTTTATTTTGGAATTTTTTTTCCCTCAATCCAGATTCCGATCATTGGACATGTAAGAGGAAGAAAGAGGGAATTCACTTTTCAAATTCTAGACCTTGTCTAAACCAAAATAAACTAAAGGTTTGGCTTTCAAATACATTCACTTATTTGGAAAAGTTCTAGCTACCAAAAGTCCCTATGCCAATCTACCTCCCAAGAAATCCATTTAGTACACCATTGGTTAGTTTTTTGTCTTCCTATATTCTTTATCAACCTCTTCTAGTGATTCTTGAAAGGTGGGTACTTAAATCCTTCCTAAAAATTTGAGCTCTAAAATGAGAAGACATACAAGGTCATTTTAAGTCATTCTTCTATCCAATTATAAAAACCAAGTGAATATTTCTACATATTGATTTCTATCCCATAAACTATACAATATATGTGGAGTTGCCTCGCCCTAAGCAAGATGTTTAACAAACATAATAATAGAGAAACAATTAGTGACGTCACCAAAAGATGTAGCCTCTTCAAGGTATCATATCCTCTCATCAAGGTCAAGAATCTATTCACCAAAAATGTCCTATGGAAATGATGGTTTAAGAAACAAAACTAGACAAAAACCTTCAATGAGAACAACAAAATCTAAAACCTCTTCAAGGTCTTCAATCTGCTTGTAAAGTTAAATTGTGTCTTGATCAAGTCCAACAACAAAGAAACATTTAGTGACAACACCAAAATCTACAACTTCTTCAACGTCTTCTAAACCATCTTCAAAGTCAATATTGTGTGCATCAAATTCCTCAGCAAGGTCATCAATGGAGTCATCAAAACTACTATTTCAAACTTCAATGCCAAAAACCTTAGCCGCTAGAACAAATCCTTTTCATCTATATTTAATGCCTACTTTTTCAGGTGGAACACCTCCAAATTTAAGCACCACAATGCCATAAAATACAACTTTACCTAATAGGTGTAGACCTAGAACCCCCAACTTTGCATGACATGTACAATTGAAGATCTTATGGTAAGCAGTGTGAGAAGAGAGTCATGGTCATTGAGTTGAGCAAGAGAAATAGTTTGGTATGACAACCTTACTTGTGATAGGTCTAGCTAGCAGACTACCAAATTACATGGTAATGGCATTCAAAATGTGAAAATTCCCATTTCACTTGGAAATAAGATGGTAGAGAAAGGTATAGATGAAAGGAGATATCCATCTATGGTAAAGAAATCAAATGGTTCTATCAATTACACCTTGCAACTCTAAGAGACATTGAATTAAATTTCATCTCAAGATAGGGCTTTGGGAGGACACTCTCAAAGCCAACCTTCCTTATGGCTTTGAAACACATGGTAAGTATCAAGACTTAGCAACCTTATTTGCATAATTTTTTCTAGCATGGACCTTAATGTCATAGCCTTCTTTTGCCTAAAATGAATGCAAATTTCCTTACAATTTGGCTTGCAACATTCATAATTCATGCTCATGGAACATGATTGTGTTACAATTGTGATAACATCTGCTGTATGCAGAAGCTAATAAAAAATGATCGAAAATGACATTTTTGCTTTGTTTTTTTGAAGATTTAAGGAAAATTACACCAAGTAGCTTCCAGCCTCATATGACCATCATGTCAAACTCATCTCAGGATATTGTCCAAGTAAGAGCCACTTAAGCAATCAATCTAGTATACATGACTCTCCAATTTCAATTAGCAGCAATGACAGTTCTAAGTATGGTGCAAACATTGCTCCAGATCCTCAATGGGGCATGTTTGATGACAATAATTTGGGGAGTGAGAGAGGGAGATGGTAGGAGAAAAAATTCAAGGAATCCACGGAAAATTGAAAAATATATAACTAATAAGGTGGAAGACACTTTGTAACCTAAGAGAGAAACCTATTAGGAAATGGGTGAAGTTGGTATTACACACCCAATTGGATAACCTCGAGGAGAAAACATTTCTCCCACTTTCTTTGTTGGCATAACCTAGTAAGTGTTATTCACTAGCATGTATTTTGTAAAGGCCTTGACCTAGTTCCCATTCAACTCCATCCACCAGGTTGTAGAGGATTCCAAGCCTAATTTCATGAAAATTAAGTTGGGGATGATCACATTGACCTGCTTGATGACGTGTCTATGAAGATTAACTACCTTGAACTATTTTTTGCGTAGGGAAAGAGACACATTCCCATGTTTGAGCATGAAAACGTTCTTTGATATTGTTAATGCCTCTAGTGTTTACTTCTACAAGTTCTATAGGCAGAGTCTGTAAAGGGCCAGGTAGCCTCTGGATCTCATCTTTTATGAAAGGTGACATATTTAGTAAATGCCCCTACAGTCAATCTCTGGAATGGATCTAAATAGAAGTTCTTCATTTTAATATCCGTAAAACACAACAACTTTAAGGTAAACTATGTACATGTGTCATTTCCTCCACAAACTAAAGTGTATAAGTAGTAAATTTTATACCAAGTGTGCTCCCACCATGTAAAGCGCAATTTGGTGAACTTATCATTTTTATAATATCTTTTTCGATTAAATTTAGTTTCACACATGATCAATTATTGCTTTGAAAGTTGTGTTCTACATAATTTGTGTACACTAAATTACAAATTGATTTTTTGAAATCTATTTTGTGTAAATGTCAACCAATAGATATATATCATGGCGGATGAATGACGAAGATCAGCCGAATCCCATATGGAGGTTCAGGGATCAGGGGATGTTCACGGTATTTAAATATAATCTTAAATCTCCATACATGTGTGTACATATGGAATTGATTTTTTATTAACTTTGTGAGTTAAATTAGTTGTTAATAAGTTTCATATTTTAATTTTTAGGAGGTAAGAGGAGAAGATTTTCTACTCCATCCATGGAGCGTGGCCATGGTTCAACCAGTCGAAGTATGAGTGGTAGCAGGTTGCGTGAAGGGGGTGATATTTATTGCCCCGAAGGCCAATCAATGGTTGTTGGTTCTCAACAGGGTCAGTTTGGGTCTGGTTCTCAGCAGCGTCATTCTGGGTCTGGTTCTCAGCAGGGTCATGTTGGTGAAGATGTTAACCAACAACGTCAAGGTTACCATCAATTTCAATATTTTTTGATTAAATTTGTACAACTTTTTTTACACGTGTTTTTTCTAATATACGAAATTTTATATATATTGATGCATAGGCCGAAAATGTTAGAAATAGTGGTCAAAATAGACGCAGGGAAGCCCACTACATTCAAGAAGAAGGTTGTCAACCCAGCACAAATTAGCCGGCTAAGATTACTGATATACCATGGGAAACCAACATGGCGGAATGCACCTTACAAAGGTGTGAAAGACTTCATGCAAAATTGCAAAGAGATCTCGTGGCTTTGTCTCTACCTGCTGAGAGTCGACAAAGCCTTGAAATAGTTACACATTCATTGGGTGAAATGATAAATGTGTACAGAAATCTTGGGCCAACGACTGATTCATTTGTAGAAATGATGAGAAAGAGAAAAGAAACAGTGATGGGTCCCGATAAATGGGAGGACGTAAAACAAAAAGTTACAAAAGAAGTGGCCAAGTCAATGTTTAATTACAAGGAAGGGCCAAAAAGAAAAATGTTGAAGGTGTAGTATTTCAAGCACCCAGTGGTAGCAGGTTGCGTGAAGGGGGTGATATTTATTCCACCGAAGGCCAATCAACGACTACTGGTTCTTAGCAAGGTCATTTTGGGTATGGTTCTCAGCAGGGTCATTCTGGGTCTCGTTCTCAGCAGGGTCATGTTGGAGAAGATGCTAACCAACAATGTCAAGGTTGCCATCAATTTCAATATTTTTTCATTAAATTTGTACAACTTTTTTTACATGTGTTTTTTCTAATATACGAAATTATATATATATTGATGCAGAGGCCGAAAATGTTCGAACTAGTGGTCAAAATAGATGCAGGGCAGCCCGCTACATTCAAGAAGAAGGTTGTCAACCCAGCACAACTTATCCGGCCGAGATTACTGATATACCATGGGAAACCAACATGGCACAATGCACCTTACAAAGGTGTGAAAGACTTCATGCAAAATTGCAAAGAGATCTCGTGGCTTTGTCTCTACCTGCTGAGAGTCGACAAAGCCTTGAAATAGTTACACATTCATTGGGTGAAATGGTAAATGTGTACATAAATCTTGGGCCAACGACTGATTCATTTGTAGAAATGATGAGAAAGAGAAAAGAAACAGTAATGGGTCCAGATAAATGGGAGGACGTAAAACAAAAAGTTACAAAAGAAGTGGCCAAGTCGATGTTTAATTACAAGGAAGGGCCAAAAATAAAAATGTTGAAGGTGCAATATTTCAAGCACCCAGACATAGCTCGTTATTTGTATGATAGGCACCTTGCGGCCTATGGAAGGCTCCCATGGAACGATGAGGTTCCTGTTTATTTTGCACAAATGTTTTATGCAGAATTTTTTTTGGGTATGAAACCCAACTACAATGACCTTCCATCAGAATTTTTTGGCTCGGGGAAAGGTCGATTATATGACCGTAAGGGCGCTAAGCGAGATGTGGAGTTGCCTCGCCCTGAGCCGCCATTGGTGAGCTGACTGTTTCAGGTCGAAACTCTGCGGTCAGAGATGGATGTGACTTCTCCAATAAGTCGACAATCAAGGAATGTTATGATCGACAATGTTTATAGCGGATTGGGTGGAGTTGATGTTTGTTTAAATCAACAAAGAGCACGTGAAAATGCACGTGCCAATTTTGTGTATTGTATAGATGAGGAGATTAAAAACATGAATGTTGAAGATCTCCGAATATATGCAAAAAATTGTTGCAATGGTTTGCAAGACCTAATTTTTCATGAGGAAGAGGGCACCGGAACGATATGTGTTAGTGACCTTAGGGTTTGAAATTATTTTAACATACATATACATGTGTACAATTTGTAATAAATACATGTGTATGTACATGTATACATTTATTTGTATGTGTACATTAATCTAACAAAAATGTATGATTATATGTTAAAACACCATTTGCAGTTCTCACACATGATGTGTGATGAAAATGTTAATATCACGTTTGGGACCTCTGGTTCAAACAATGCAGATGGGTCTAACCATCAAGATATGTTGGCAAATGTTAGTGTTTTTTAAGTGACTTTAAAATAAATAATTGTTGCCACACATGTACATGTATGTATATATATAATTTGATAAAATGTTTTAACAGGTACTGATTCCGTCTGATGTTTTTGGGATGGCAGTACCTTCTTCTTCCTTGGGAGATGTACCTTCTACTTCCTTGGGAGATGAGCCACAAGTATGGACAATTTTTCACAAATTTAAAAATTATGTTTAAAAGTTATATATATATATATATTCTACCTCAAAAATTTCCATTAAAAATTGAGATATATATATATATATATATATATATATATATAGATATAGAGAGAGAGAGAGAGAGAGAGAGAGAGAGAGATCTATATTTTAAGTTATTTAATTTTTTTTGAATTTAGGTTCCTATAGAAGATTTCTTTAATCCGCGGACTCTCGCGACGGAGATAGGAACATCCACAACATTTGAACAAGTTGTCGTTAGTTCCTTTTTTTAATATTATTGAAAATAAGTTTATATATATGTACACGTGCATTTTCATTTGAAAGTTTTTAACTTATATAAATTATTTATATATATATATATTTATATTTATATTTAACTGTACATGTATATTGTACAGTTTATCGCTGCAGATGTTCCTATGGGAGAACTTGTTCATCAAATGGAGAGGGAACCTCATGAGGTATTGCATGATTTTTTTGTTATATTTTGTTTTTTACATGAAGTTCTAGATATATATATTCTCATTCACTTTTAAAACATCAAATTTTAATACTCAAGTACATGTGCATTGTGTATGTAGGTTTCTCATGATGCTTCACATGATAGGGTGCGGATTGAGACCTTGATAGGAAAGATGCTAGATCCGTCTCTATTTTATGGACATGATTTGTAGATTTGATTTCAAGATTTAGATGGTCTTAAAATTTGTTAAACTTGATACAGTTTGATACTTGTGAGATCTACAATTTTTGGACATATTTTATTACATTGTTAATATAATTTGTTTTATTTAATTTTTGGGTGGTTTTAGTACTTTTGGCATGTGAATGTGAATTAATGTTGTCATATATAAATTAATGTTGTCATATGAACTACATTTAGCATGTTATGTAATGACATGTGTTATAATTTGTTTTTTTTTTTTTTTAAATTTAAGTTTTGGATGCTTGGAGTACATTTGGCATGTGAAGTAATGTTGTGATCTATAATTTTTTGTTAAATTAAAAGTTAAAAGTTTTGGATGGTTTCAATCTATATTTGGCATGTGATATAATGTTAAATGTTTTTATTGGATAGTTGAACTATAATTGGCATGGCATGTGAAGTAATGTTATGTATGATATAATCAAAAAGTTTTTAAAACTCAAGTTTTGGATGGTTTCAATCTACATTTCACATGTGATATTTAATGTTTTAAATGTTTAATGTTTTAATGTTGCACGATATATAATCAAAAGGTTTTTAAAACTTAAGTTTTGGATGGTTTCAATCTACATTTGGCACATGTGTTATATAATGTTAAATGTTTCTATTGGATATAGTTGAACTATAATTGGCATGGCATGTGAAGTAACGTTGCACGATATATATAATCAAAATTTTTTTAAAACTCAAGTTTTGAATGGTTTCAATCTACATTTCGCATGTGATATTTAATGTTTTAATGTTGCACGATATATTATCAAAAAGTTTTTAAAATTTTAAAGTTTTGGATGGTTTCAATCTACATTTGGCACATGTGGTATGTAATGTTAAATGTTTCTATTGGATAGTTGTTCACTATAATTGGCATGGCATGTCAAGTAATGTTGCACAAATCCCTTTTGGATGGTTGAAGTACATTTGGAATTTTAAGATTGCTTTTGATCTCTCCATGTAGTTTTTTTTGAATGAAAAAATTTCCAATAGGAAGAACATAGCTTTTCAATGCAACTAACCATGTATCAATTGAGCTCTAATTGAAAAAAGAGTTTAAAGAAGTAGATATATGTACAAATTATCCCTTTAATTTTGATTGGAAATATAATTCTAGTACATATATATGTTTTTTGAATTTCGGTCAATGTCATTAATGCACTCAAATAGGTAGCCTTGTTGATTTATTTACATTGTGGAAACTTTTTACCAGAAAATCCAACTAGTTTTTCATCACTGCACATAGAAAAACTACTTGGAACAATTAATTGCATTCTATAACATATATATCCAATACAAGTAACATTTTTCGTCAATGCACATTGAACATATCTGACCATTGGACAAACAAATTTTGTACTAGATTTTCAATCAGGAATAGAGATGTGGGTCAAATCCCACCAAAAGTCGAAGAAGTCCTCCGAGTCTCTTTTCTGAAAGGAATCTTCGTACAAAAATATACTGCAGATGATTTATTTACATTGTGTCCATACTTTTTACCAGAAAATCCAACTAGTTTTTCATCAATGCACATAGAAAAACTAGTTCCAGTTAATTGCATTCTAGAACATATATATTGAGTACGTAAATAATTTTTCATCAATGCACATAGTAAAAATAGAACAATTAATTTCATTCTAGAACACACACACACACACACACACACACACATATATATATATATAACATTTTTCATCAATGCACATGTATAGAAAAGCTACTTTCAGTTGATACTAGAGCACATGCTTGTACCAAAACAATTTGTACATTTGCAAACACTTGCACAAATAACATAAGCAGCTCAATTTTTAGTTGAGTATTGGAAGTTATAAAACATATTTAATCCAAAGAGAATAAATTGTTGGACAATTCAATCAAAAAAATTCTAATGGAATTCCATCTTCAATAATCCATTCATGATCGGATTTTGACATTTTCCATCTTTTTATTTTTTTATTTTTTCTTTGATTGAACTTCTGTCAACTTTATGCGTGCTGCACACACCAAGTGACTATATTGACAACTTATAGAATCAGGTTCATAGTCTTCAAAGTAAAAAAAGTCTCCACTTTGACGATTTTGTCTGAAAAAGTAACCTTTCAGTGTAATAGACCCTCTGTCATATTGAAATCCGTGATCATTATAGTTTTGTAATAATTTCATTTTTCGTTCAGTGCAATGCATCAAATAATACTTCACATTTTCATTGTTGTCAATAGGTGCAAGTACAGCAAAAACATCTCCTGCACAATAAAATAAACTTAACAAAATTATACATATTTAAATTTATTTCTAGATCTTTAAATCATTAGAAAGTAATTCAAATGTTACCTTCTCTAACAATATCAGAAACTCGATCACCATCGGATGATATTGTAGTTTCATCTGATTCCATTTCTTCAAACATTGCAACAGACATTTTTCCCTTTGTATTTAGCTCTGTATGTTTCCAATCGTTCACATACATTTTGTTTTCACAAATGTCATTGGATTTTGTGTTGTCTATGCAAACATCACAAAAACAAGAATATTTTCTTTTATCCAATGCAAACACATTTCTGGACGACTTTGTTTGAATTGAATGCAATTTTCGAGTCCCTTTTATTGTTTCAATGTCACTTCCAATTGATCTATCTACGTCTTCGATTCCAATATGCCATAAAAACCTTTATATGGAAAATTAGAAGAAGAATTTGTAAATATGATATCAAAATACAATCAAAGATAATCATTGCATGATAAATGTACAATGTTTAAAATTAGATTTCCAATATAAATTAAATTGAATGTACCTTCGCACTTCCCTTGATGGGTTAGTCTCATGGCTTAGTGCAACAATGCACCATTGAACAACTTATTTAGTGTTCACAAGTCGGCTTGCAGAGTGGTTCATTTGATATCTTCGAAGTGCTCGTTTTATGCATGCTCCTGCACCGTCATGTTCTCCTTTTCCATGGCCAATCTCAAAGAAATTCCAACAATGTTTAATGCAAGTTTTCTTATGAAGACAACACAACCAAAAGAATGATCGTGCAGCTTTGAATTGACCTGCACATCCATCTGACCATATCCAATGTTCATTGAATGTTATTCCACGATTTTTCAAGGAATCATAATCTTTTCCAAAACAATGTTGTACAAAAGATTTATCATGTGTACGATCGTCACTAATATAGAAGTGATATTCTTTAATGATATGTCGATTTTCACTCGTGCTTTCTATATGATCAAAATTTTGTTCAGCATGTCTATATAGAATATGGACGAGCATGGAGACTTGGTCAAAATGATAGTATTCACTCTGAATTTATTTTTGTGGAACAAATGTGTAGTTTTCTGCAAAATCAATCACTGACAAAATGGTCCCTGGTGGAAAAAATTCACGAGAATTTTTGAATTTCAAGTCTTGCCATTGATCTCTATGGGAATGCTGGGTGTATTTGTAAATTTTTGCCTCAAACTTTCTCAAAAAGTCTATCAGAAAAATTTCTTCTTCTAGTAATTCAATTCTTTTAACACTATTTGCACCTTGAATCGATGTATTGATATATTCATATCTCTTCCATTTCACTTTCATGTTGGACAATGATTGATAATTTATATCAATACGATATTTGTTTTGAAATTTACTCAAATTTCCACAATCATCACATTTTTTACCACCAACACATTTCTTTTTGTAAAATAGTTCATCGCTTTCTCTTTCACATAGAATTTGAGATATGAAATCGTGGATAGTGGAAGGAGGAGGTGAATCCTTCCATAATTTTCTACCGAAATCAAGGAATGTGTCATAATATAACTCAAATTCCACATGATAATGACAACAACAAGTGTCGCGTACGGTGATAGTTTTTACGTACCATGGTTTTTGTTGAACAAAAGCACTGAGTGAAATATGAATTTGACGATTCTCTTATTTGAACTTGTTGAATAAATCTATCTGAGTGGTTTCCAAGAAATAATTTTCATGTTCTTCGTACTGATTTCATGCTATTCTTCTTCGCATCACATGCCTTGCAGTTGGAAAAACACATGAATTGTTCTTCCAATATTCATATATTATTTTTTCAACATTTTCTCCAAGTCTATCTTTGTATGGTTGCCTACAAATAGCTCTCCAACAAGCGAGTTCATCATTTACATCTATTTGCAGCCGAAATTTCCGATGTTTGTGCAAAGTTTTTCACGAGGTTCCCAGTGCTCGTGCCATAGATGTTACCAAACGATTCTCTTGAGTACTTGATGAAACCATTGCCATCTATATTCCTCTACGTACAATTGAAACATCTTTCTCTCTAGATCTCTTAATTGAATTTATAGCACTACTCATATTTTTTATCACATCTTCCTTCATTTTTTTATCTTTGGTTGATTTTCGAATACCCAATAGTGTCGTAGCTTCTTTTAATTTTCTTAATGATAGGAGACCTTTCAACATTTGAGCCTGAACTGTCACCCGCTCATTTAAGAAATACTTTTCAAAAATGCAGTTAACATGATATCGTATAACATGGTCAAGTTTTTTATCTCCATATGTGTGAGTGTCAACATTTTCTAACATCTCATTATCGATAGTGATTTCATCTGTACATATTCGAAAAAATAGTACATATTCAATAAATAACTAAATTAATAAATATATCTATAATTTCAATAATATGTGCATGTGCTTAATATATATATGTGTGTGTGTGTGTGTGTGTACATACCTTGTGATTCAATTTCTTTATTTGGATTTCTTTCAATATTTTCACCATCTTCAATCATTGGTTCAATATCTCTTTCACTTTCTCTTTCAAAATTTTGTATCTCATCATCAATGTTTTGAGGAATATCTTTGTCTGTTTACATTAAACAAAATATTTTTCAAATTAGTTCATCAAATAAAAATTAAGCTTCACATTTTACATTAGAAAAATTTTAAATATATCAATAAATCATAATATTTACATTTACGTACCTGCTTCAATTTCTGCTTGAGGTTGATTTTCCTCTTTAATATTTGAGAGGGCTTCTTACTTTCTTTTGCGAGATTGTCTCGTCTCTTCTCTACGTTCCTCAGGGTCTCTTTTTCGATCATATTTTCTCACACAAGTCCTTCGATTTCCCATGATAATAGGGTATGAAGTTCAAAAAATTTCCTTCAAAAAATTAGACAATAACTCAATTAGAAAAAACATCACAAAAGATTTAATTTAAAAAAATTCATTTTAAATTTTTTGCAAAAAATACATACTCCAATCCAAAACACTTTAAAAATTTCGAGAAAAAAATGTCTTATAAAAATGAAACGAAGCTCAAAATATTTAATTCAACTCAAAACACGTACATACCTCTAAGAAATGTCCTTTGAATGTACGTCCCAGAAAATTCCTTAAGTCTAAAACATTTTTTTGCAAAATCAGGCCGCCTCCAAGAAATGTCCTCCAAGAAAATTCTTTAAACCCAAAAAAATTCTCTGCAAAATCATTCTGCTTCCAAGAAATGCTCTTAAATCCAAAATTTGAAGAAAAGTTTTTAAACCCAAACCAAGACCTTTGTAAAATCAGATGAAATGTGAGAAATGTGTGAAAATTATGAATGATTTCGCGGCAATTTATATTTCTGCGAAATGTGTTTTAGTAAGGGCTCCACAAAATTTTCTGGTCGACGGAAAATTATACAAAGGTTCAGCCGAACTTTTGATTAAAATTTCGGCCGAACTATTAAGTCGTTAGACTTAACAAGCCATCAACGCAAAACATAGTTCGGCCAAACTTTTAATCAAAGTTCGGCCGAACTAACGCGTCACCAATTACGCAAAAAGCAGGCTCTGAATACGTTTCTGCAACTTTGGACTGATTAAACTCCATGAAAGGTTTTTAATTAACTATCGGAACTAAGACAAGCATTTTTAGAATTGAATCTACTTTCAAGAAATATAAATTTTATGGAATTTCATAAACGTTTACTAATTTTAATTATTTTTCTAATAAAATGGGTGCAAACAATTTCTAAGGGTCATTGTGATTCAGTGAAATCAAAATTTTGTATCTCCCAAAATACATTGTAAAAAAAATTGAAAAAATTATGGGGCATTACATTGGTCTGTCATCTCTAATGGGTAGCTTTTGGATTTTTAGTTTATAACTTATATGTTAAGAAATTTGTTGCGTCGCGAAACATATCCAAAATATGCAGTTTTTCGTATTGGACCAATTCAAAAAATTCTAGTAATTATGGTATGCATCCATTGGCTTTGTAAATATGACGAAACCAAAGTAGACCCTGTCTAGATTGTTGTAACACATTTTTTTTTCTCAAAAACACAAATTTTCAATGAATACAACATTGTTTCATAACATGACTTCTTATGAATCCTTTGATTGTTAAGAAACACACACTCAAAGAAACGCTAAGTTGACATATCAAATCTGCATAAAAAAAATTCAAAAAATAAGTAATAGAAAGCTAACAAAATTTATGAAAACTTTTATTTTTATCGCAAAATGAAATTCTAAACATAAAAATTGTTATAGTTTGTAGAAAGTTGAAGAACCAAAAAAAATGAAATTTTTTTCTCAAAAAAGGGCAAAAAGTGTAACCCAGCTTCACATTTTCACCGAGTAAGTTGTAAAAGAGACTCTCACATAATTTTCCAGTCAATTTTGGTGACATCGATATCCGAGACAAAAGGCATGACTTCAAGGAATTCAAAGAGCTTGAGGAAATTTTGTTATTTCCTTTGCTTCATTATGACTATCATCCTTAAGGTTTCATTGGCATTCAGTATATAACAATCAGTTATATATATATATATATATATATATATATATATATATATATATATATATATATATATCATAAACCCCCTTTTGATTATATTTTTATAAAAATTGATGATTTTCAGCGAGTTGTGGAAAGAGTCAAACTCTTAGATAGTCAAAAAAGACAACACTTACAAGAATTTAGGGAGAAAATTTTCAAAAAAACTCTAAATGAAAAGGATCTCCACCTCAACATTTCGTTCGAGCAGTTAAATTATAATTTTTTTTTGTAGTTTAGTTTCAACGAACTCACTTCATAACCTTTGATTGCCTCTAAAAGGGGAAAACTGGTAGAAATTGATAAAATATAAGGTTTTGTTGTGATATTAGGTAAATAAGTTGAAGTCGCAGCAATAAAAAATTTGGAAGAGGATCATGAAAGTTCATGAAGAGAAAACACTCAAGAAAAAAAGAAAAAACAATAGAGAATGACATTATTGTCACTAATTCTTATGAGAAAACAAAGAAAAAGAAACTATAAATTACATAAGTCACAGAAATGGAAGTAGATAAGGAGAAAGAAAAATAGTAGCACCAAGGAAAATGAGGAAAAACCATAATCATATAAAAATTTGGATACTATATCTTCAATATATCCTTGAGTATTAGTAGCATCAATTTATACTAAGATTTCTTGGGAATCATTCCTGTTTAAACTAGTTTATGAGTTAGATCTAATTGTAGATAATATCTCTTCTTTGAAATATTCTTATTTTAATACTCAATCAAAATCAATTGTCAAAAAAATAAAAATAAAAAGGCTACATGATGCTTTGGATATTGTATCTTAATTCAACAGGAAGGCTCAGGGAGACATAAAAGAAAAAGCAAGAATGTTATCAAGCTTTAGGAGCTTTTGTTAATTAAAAAAAATATCATTTGAATGAGATTGTAGCTTCATATTATGACATTTTGTAGAAAATTAAAGTTTTGGAGGAAAAATTGAAGAAAAATGAAGTGTTCAATGAAGAAAAATGGCAACGGAATTATGCCACTTTAGTTCAAGGATTTGTTGTAGAAAGAGAACCTGCAGAATAATTTTTAGAAACAATTGAAAGAAGAAAATGAAAAATATGAACAGGAGATTTGAGAATTGAGAAAACTACATGAAGATCAAACCCGCATCTAGAAGCAAGAAGTAGAAAACAAATATGCCATTGTGGTCACAACTTTGAAAGATAAAATTCAATCTCTTAAATGTCAACTCAATGAGAATCAACAAACAACACAAAGTCTCGAAATTTTCAAGGATCGAGCTTTAGAAATTTGTCTAATTTTAATGAAGAATAACTCAAACTAATATAAAAATATGGATAAAATCTCAAGATTTTATCAAGAAATTACAGATCTAAATGAAATAATTGATTCATTGGTAAAATAAATTAAATCAATTAAAAACAAATTTCTCTCTATTCTTGACTAGGAAAACGAATTTCAATCTACTGAAATTACAAAAGTTTTTAAGGGAGATAAAATATTGATGCTTGCGTATGAAAGTTTTAGGGAGAAAGAGGAAAGACATGCATACAAATGACATATGAGTAATGTTTATCAATTTGTTAAAAATGAATAGACTTTATACAAGATTTTTTCCTATCAGGTGTAAAGTCATTAAAGGAAGAAGTTCAAGGTGAATTAAAGCAATGTATAGAAGATATTTTTTCCAAGGACCATGTAGAAATAAAAAAACATTAAAGTTTTGAATAGATCAAGCTTATTTCCAAGTTTGAGGTCAAATCTCATAAGAAGAAGTAAAAGGTAAAAGGATTAATTTCCAACTATCATATCAAGATTAATGAGTTTCCTTCCATTTATTTTTGTGCACTGTACGATATATATTCACAATGGACAACTTATATCCAAGTACATGCACCTCACCTGCTACTTAGCATCAATTATGAATATTCTAAAGATGAGGAAAGGATGACTGATTTCCTGCCAGATATCAATTGAACAAACATATTTTTAGAATTGAGTATTTACTTTCAGAAAATCTGATTGATTTTCATGTTTGAAGACCCCTTTTATCATTTTATTATTATTTTTAGACCTTTATGCATTGGTGCAAATGGTCTAGAATCAGTGAAGGCTATAGATTTAGATGTTTTTAATCAATTTTGAAGTACCAGTTTTTTTGAAAACTATTTTTAGTGTTCATGTCTGATACCTATGTCATTTATGCTAGTACATGATATTAATTACTTAACAAATGCCAATGTTTTTTCTCTATGACTTATGTTTTTTTTATTCTGAATGGATATTTGATAATTCTGTTTAATATTCCTTATGACAATTTTTTAATTTACATCTTTTTATGATCATGAATTTAAAAATTGTAGATCTAATTATTTCTAGTTGATCATTGCAATCCAGTATTCAAATATAGGCACATTTTCTCTCCTCTATGAGATAGATATTGTTATTTATTTACTTTAAATTGTGAATGTATAGATATCATGGAAAATTTTAGGGGCTAATATTCGTAGGTGGGATAATTTTCCATGGTTTTTCCAAAAAAAACATTCGCCAATTTCCATTTTTTATGAAAATGATTCGCCCAAATTTTACAACATAAAATTATTTTACCTTAAAAATCGCCAACATTATATAGAAGGTATATATCAATCCATTATAAACTTGAATAATTTTCGAAATACATGAACAAACATTTTATAGTTTCACAATGTTTTTAAACTTCAAGATAATTTTGCATCCTTAAAATTTTCCCTGATAGATATTCCAGAAAATACCAAAAAAAATATTTGAATAGATGAAAACACTAAAATATTCTTGAAGTTTCTATTCAAATCTTCAACCAAAACTTGTTTGCTCAATTTTCAGAATTCAATTCCAATTAAGATTTAAATCTCATGATATTATGTGTGCTATTATGCTCATTTAAATCCTTTAATTTTTTCTATTTATATTGTTTAAATCATTGTTTAAATGTGCATGTGATGTGGATATTGGCACATGCATAACATACAAGAATTTGAAGCAAGTGTTTGATGAATAAAATCTCAAAAAATATCATTTTTTTTTTGTATTCCATATATATATGCTAACATCAATTAGTTCACATATCCATTGCATTGAAAAACATTTTCGCTCTATATTTCCATATGCATATGACAATAATAATTTTATAATATGAGCTTTGGAATCATTGATACGTTTCTTTTGTTCAATGTTTCTATCATTCAAGTGTTGGTTTAATAAATTGGTAGCTCTCTTGTCATTGCAAATGAAACAATTATAAAAAGTGTTTGAAATTTTTTTCTCATATTTTACATATCAAAACATGGTGCAACTGTACAAATAGACTCAAACAAAAAGGCATCACAGTCAATGATATTTCTTCCATAGATAAACAATCCTTGCTTATGCAAGATTTTCTCAATTGAAAATATGTCAAAGTGTCCAAGTGATAATTGGTATGGACAAATGCATGATAAAATTTATTTATCTATTGAAGCAACAATATCTACTATGCTATGTAACAGGAGTGGCTCAAGATGGCCACATGTAGAATTTTGGTTATGATGCAAAATCTTATATTGATAGCCATCATAGTCTCGATTGAGCTATAGATATTAGTTTAATTGTAGTTTTAGATAGCAAACAAGACCTTTGTTATAGAGGGTATACATACATACCAAATGGAATATATATATATATAATTGGAACTTTTATTATCCAAATATTCACTTATTTCTGAAGGATTTTTTCCACATGTCAGCATTTCCTTATGTAAATTAGATGTAAGCATATAAATTCTTCCAATCATAACTTTTCATTGATCCCTATTCACATCAGTAATGCTTATAATATAGCAGACTCATATATTTCTTATTATAATGTTTATCATTGTATAAGGCACAATGAAGTTACTATACTTTTCAGCTTTTTTGTACGAGTTTCATCAAGAAGGTACATTCCACTAGTTTTTTTTGTAGTGTAGCTTCTTTTAATGTATATGTGCCATTATTTCCATGAAAAAAATTATGTTTATAAGATGAAGGACAAAGACACAGCATACCCCATGTTGAACCTGGTTTCTACAATAGGTGTGCCGAGATTTCTAGCAAAAGAGTTATTATACACAGAACTAGCAGGAGGAGTTGGGGGAATACTTGCAAATTTCGTGATAACATTATTTGTCATGTAATATTTTCCTATATTAATTCATGTAAAGTATTTAGCTATGAACATAACTGCAACTAGAGAACTCAAAGTTATCTGGTTCATGTTTTAACAAAACTGGTATTTTTAGAACATGTGTTTGTTTTTCTACAAGCTGAAAAATTACATAACAATGTGGACTCCTTGTCAACTTTACATTTGTTTCATATTTAGAAATGTGTTTCTGTAATATCCCTATTTTACTACTTTTATTTAGACAGTTTAACATCCTAAAGGTTAAGTGGACCTAAAGGATAATTATATGTGTGGACATTTTTTTTTTTTTAAATTAATAAATTTGAAATTTTAATTATTGTGCAAAGACTAGAGTAAATTGGAGACCAAGATTTCAAGTCCATGAGGATGGAATTAAATCCAAAGAATTTCCCAAAATCTTCAAAAATACTTGGAGAAAATAACATAAAATAAATATATTATATTGGATATAAAAATCTAAAATATACCTCAGTAAAGTGGAAAGTTACTGAGAAGAGATGAAATAAAACTAGAAAGAGGAAAAATCTAGTTTTAAAGAGTTTTTGTGAAAAAAACAAAATTAAAGCCTAGGTTAAAGGAAAACAACATCTTGATTTAACTAGACGCATTTATGGAAACATGCTGAGGGAAAGAAAGCTTAAATAATCCATTCCTAGGTAGACAAGAGGTTGTCTACACTTTGGATGAATTGATCTATGCTTGGGGGAGAGTTGTGGATTAAGCTCAAGGTTGGGTGGGAAATATTATTTACCAGAATTGGTATGCACAATTGTTAAATTGTGTCTTATGATTTTTTGATTATGATGATTATTGAGTAAGATTTAATGTGATTTAGTTATGAGTTTAAGTTGAACAGAGTATAAATTGAAATATTAAATCAGTGTGATAGTTATTTTATTCTTTGGGAATAAAGTGTCATATGTATTTAACTGAAAAATAACTATAGCATGTATAGCTAAATTCTCTATATAGTTACACAAACTAGTTCAATTGAATAACCAACAAATGGAATCTCTAAACCCAATTATAAGGGTTTAAATATGATATTACGTTTATGTTAATTGTTATATTATAGATATAACATAATTAGGATTAAATAATATTCTAAGATGCCAAGAGGAACATGGTAATCAACAATAGAAATTCCTAGATAATTATGTAAATAAAGAGGAAGTAGAAATGTATACAGTGGGATTTATCGTATTAAATCAAGAAGGAAATATTTTATACAAATTATGTAATTAAACTCAAATTGTACAAATTCATAAGTTTAGAAATATATATATATATATATATATATATATATATATATATATATATCTACACATAATAGGGAGTACAAGAACCTTGAAACCCATTATACACAGAGAGGTACTATCTATAGAGAAACAATTATACATTAAAAATACAATATGGATTTAGAATCAATAAGCTATGAATTATTCATACACAGATATGCATTCTGAATATAATAAATAAATTCTAAAAAAACTACAGAAATTTTCCAATGATTTAAATTCATCCAATAAAGATGATGAGGAAAATATATTAATATCCATGTAAAATTTCAGTTATTATTTTCCAAGTAATATGGACTGAAAGTCAAGTATTACTGATATTAATTACAAATTTTATAGATACATTGAAAAGTATCATTTAATTCAGATGGTTGAATTTTGTACATGGTAGCCACCAACCTGTAGGAAGATGAAACAAAATTTATTGTCAATTCTTTTGTGAAATAATGTTGCAATGATGGCGGTGCAAGTTATGAGAGTGAAGTACCTATACCAGAAACCCACATAGAGCTAGGTTAGATTTAGATCAAATAGAATTTAAAAAAAAAATAGACAGAATGTTGATAATTGTTAATAAAACTAAATATATAAATATACCTTGTTATCCAAGTATGAAGCAGTGAAGTTCTTTTGTACATGAAATCAGAAAATCAAACAATAAGTTCAGTAAGGTAAACTAAGAATGAAATTAGAATTCTATAGTATTATGGAATTTATAGAAATTACATTACCTGAGTTTTGGTTGGAAACCATATACTGCGTATTTGATGTAAATTCATGAATTGTACTAAAGTAGGAAAAGAGGGATTTTCCTGTGTAATAAAACATTTTGTTAATCTGGGAAATTATCAAATGGCCATTAATTACACAACATAAGTAGTTGAATACATTAGATTATTAAATATTATTCTAAATGCTTTATACAAATTATAAATGGTTAATTATAAGACAAGACAGAAATAATGAATATATGAACAAAGAGTTAAGTTATGATTGAATATAACCAAAACAATGGCACATTATAATTGGCTATATTTGAAAGCCGAAAGGCTAAAAGACGAATGAACCTAATTTAAAATATATATTCCATTATCTAGAAATATCGAAATCGACTCTTAGTAAAATAACTAAGACAGAGTCAAGTCATTAAAAAAGCTCAGTTGCACACAGAGAATATAAATACATTATAGATATTAAGGATTCAACAAATTTCATTATAATGAATTATTGGAATTGAATTCCAATTCGTTATTAGCAACACTGTAATTTGTATAGGAAAGGAAATGGAACAAACCTTCATCATTTCAATAACAAGAGAAAATTAAACTTAAACCTTGAAATTCAAGATTTTGTATATACATGAAATCATAATTCCGAAAAGGGAAATCTAAGATTCTTTTCTAACCCTCTATGAGATGAATGTAAATGAAATCGACAAATTTTCCTTATGAAAGGTCAAACTGAAAGTCGTCCAACCTCTATGGTGTGAAATTTACAAAACGGAAGGTTGAAAATGGTGAATGAAAAGATAAGTATAAATCATAGAGTGTTTTGACTATAAATTTATCTAATTCTAGAAAATGAGTTCACCATTAGCCATATCTATTTGTCTTCATACCGAAAATGAAAAACGATACCCAAAATTTCACAAAAGGGAAAGTAACTTAGTAATGGTTATGAAATTAAGCCAGAGGAAACGAATGGAATTCGTAGTGGCTGAGGGAAGCACGACTAAGTTATTATTATGGAAAAATCCCAAATGAAATGCGATATCAATAAAGATAATTTTTTTTTTGGGGCAAACGTTTATAAAATTAAACAGAGATTTTCATAACGTTGAAGATTAACCTCAAATTAACCACATAGAACCAGATAGTCAAATATAAAGACATATATGAGTAATAAACTTAAACACTGGTGCCAATAAAGAACATATTCAATATGAAAATAAACGCAGAAGGAGGAGGACATAGTAGACAAGGGAAGAGAGTAGTTACTTATCTTTTGTGCAAGGAATCACAACTTCGTCTGCCATGAATACGATGGAGGAAATCCTTCTCTATTGCACAAAATGTAAGAATATAAATGATTTCAAGGGGTAAAAGAGTTTGGAAAACATAGTAAAAATCATGAACAAGTTAATGAAATAAAATCTCAACTATTCTTGTAAATATTATGTTCGTTAAACAAAATTTAGAGGAAACAAAATTCTGAAAGTATGTTACCTGTGTGATGTTCCAGGAAGATGCACAAGTGTGGATGTAGGCCATTCACATTGAAAATGTCACGTCTCCCAACCCCATTTTTTTTTTCATGGGACTCTGTTATTATTTAATAACATTCATTATACCTCATGGTTACTCCTCCTAAATTTCTTAACTCCTCTTCTATAAGTGGTTCATTTTACTCCGAATGAGATTCAACATGTCTCTCTTAAGGTCTATATTCATAATATGTCTATATTCATCACCCCTATGATGAGTGCTACCCATATAACATAACTTAATATTCTCCGCTTTATGCGTCGATAACAATTATAGTTTTTATATTGCATCACCTACAATGTAGACTGTTATCCGGGGTTTAGATTCTTTTCAGTACTTACAGACAACCCTGGAATACCAGAATTTCCATGAGGATTTTTGGGCTTAACCTCCTCTCTTCTCAGTTCATATAGTAGACTTTTATATCTACATATTTTACCTTGTATGTCTCAGGTTTTCTGTGCAGGATGCTCACTAGGCCCTTAATCAAACTTCCCAGTTTGCCGGCCTGCTAATATTTTCAATATGTTAAAGTTTCAGCATCGAAGTATAGAAGTATGCCTCCTCGCATACATCTATCTCTACGCAGTTCACCACCCTTGCTCCACTACTTTCCCAGTAGTTCTATGGATGGTAACAAGATGCTCTGTTCATGGTATTTTACACATGCTTACAATCTTCCCTCACACAGACTGTTATTACACAATAGATTTTGCAATAGGCGTTTTCACTTATCTTACTGTGATAACATTCAACAGGTTTGACACTCTGGTACAGGTTCAACTATTCCATGGGAAACTAGGACATAGATCCTCTTGCTTTAATCAAATCAGAACTGGAGGGTTTAGACTCCCTAGTGTTAGATCCTCGTACTTAGTTAGGCTTCAACTTCTGCTTTCATATGTTTTCACTTACATTTAACAGAATAATTTAAATTCTTAGTTTTACAATTCTTTTCATTGTAACACAACTGACATACTAAACCCCATACTGTTGTCACACTACCTTCTATGATTGGTTACAGGGAATTCTGTGCCATCAATATGGTCATTACAGGTTTAGCTGTTTGGTACTTGCTGTTCATGGTTACTGGTTTGATAACATTTTCCGTTTATACACACAGTAAGTTAATGTTCCTTTGAAAGACAGCAAGCTATTCCTATACATGTTTATCAGATTTGTTGTTCAATTGTTCTGTCATATCTAACCTCGTTACTACCAGATACTCATCCATACAACCCAACCATTTGTCTCTGATATCGTTAGCTTTGGTTGCAATTACATAAGTTACTGAACCATTAATCCATCTAACGGTTGCATAATGCAACATAACATAACAATTCATACATTCCCTAATGTACTATAACATCACAATTTCATAAATTGCATAAAGGAATATAATATCACAATTTCATTAATTAAATAAAGGAATATAACAGCACAATTTCATAAATTACATAAAGGAATATAACATCACAATTTCATAAAACAGGGATATGATTAACACAAACTTACAGATATCTCCAAATTTATGCATGCACACCTCTACTATGACCAGTCCTCCCAACCTTAACTTTTATCTCCCGTGATTCACCCCCGAAAGGTAGATCCTCCCTGTAACGCACTAGCCTCAATCTCGCTCGAGCAATGATGAGCCGTGCTTTCCCTGCCTCGCTTCCACCTTCGCTGTCCACTTGTAGATGTCTTTATCTCGTTTAGCCTAGGCTTCCCATTCTGGGACTATTTAAAGCTTCTTTAAGCTTTTCCTCAGCTTTTCCAGCTTTTTCTCACCTCTTCCCAACTACTCCTCTTCATTGGGGAAATTTAGATTTTTCCTCAAAATCTAAATTAGAAATAATTTCTTTCAAGGATTTTTGAAAGATTTGGGGAAAGTCTTTTTTCCTTTTCCATCACCTCATGGATTAAGCATATGATCTCATTTTCTCATCTGGTCATAGTGCATACATAATATTTTATTTATTTTTCATAATTAACTAATTAACCATGTCCACATAATAATTATCCATTGGGGTCCACTCCCCTATGGATGTATGTTCAAATGTCCAATTTGAAAAGCATAGAACTTGGGGGTGTCCAATAAAGAACATATTCAATATGAAAATAAACGCAGAAGGAGGAGGACATAGTAGACAAGGGAAGAGAGTAGTTACTTATCTTTTGTGCAAGGAATCACAACTTCGTCTGCCATGAATACGATGGAGGAAATCCTTCTCTATTGCACAAAATGTAAGAATATAAATGATTTCAAGGGGTAAAAGAGTTTGGAAAACATAGTAAAAATCATGAACAAGTTAATGAAATAAAATCTCAACTATTCTTGTAAATATTATGTTCGTTAAACAAAATTTAGAGGAAACAAAATTCTGAAAGTATGTTACCTGTGTGATGTTCCAGGAAGATGCACAAGTGTGGATGTAGGCCATTCACATTGAAAATGAAATGGAAATAAGTCAGAGCCGAACACACAGTGAAGAAGTCACCCAAAAATGAAACGATGGACAAAAGATGAAACCCTAGCTAAGATCAATTGGCGGTAACAAATACGATGTGATCTTCACTGTTAATCCACCAAAAAAAACAACCATACAGTTTTATAATGAAGTTAATAGGCCCATGTGACGATACAGGTCAGACATACTACTAATAACTTGGACTACGGTAAAGCCAGTTGTTGTTTAATAGAAAAAAGAAAATATCTCGATTAAAACTATATAAAATATGAGATGATCAAATCAGTCCTAAAAGTTGAATTGTTGAGTATAAATTCACATACGGTAAGACTGACATAGATGATCTTGTCACGTTTGAGTTCAATACAATCCACAACCTGGACATACGATAAGGGTATGAGGGACATTGGTTAATTCAACGGTTGGGGTATGAACGTAATCTTAACACATTAAACACTGTTACCGATGAAATAGGTAACCTGAACTCAAAACGGGAACTCTAGCCCAAAAAGACTCAAAAAACATGAAAAAACACCCCCAAAAAAAAAAAGTGTATTCCAGAACGCACTTGGTTTTTTTTTAAGGTCAAATTTCAACATTTTATAAAATTATGCTAAAAACAAATCTGCTTCTTGAAAAAAGGATTGAAAAAACACCCTCAAAACAAAACTAGTTGACACTGGAATTTAAAAAAAAAAAAAAAATGTCATATTTTTGACATTTTTAAAAATAGAAATAACATTTTTTAATTTTTAAAATTCAAACATTAAAAAAAAACTAAAATTTAAGAAAAAATAGATTTAAAAAATAAAAACATGTTAAAGCTTAAAATTTAAAAATATATAGGAATAAAAAATAAAAATAAAAACAAAATAAAAATTTTAATTCAAACATTATAAAAAAACCTAAAATTTAAGAAAACAATAAAAAATAAAAAAATTAAAGATTAAAATTTCAAAATATATATAAATAAATAAAAAATAAAAACAAAATAAAAATATTAAATTAAAAAGAAAAACAAGTTAAAAAAAGAAAGAAATTATAAAAAATAAAATATAGAAATTAAATTTAAAAAAGAAATTGAAAATGTTTATTAAATTTTAAAAAAAATTAAATTTAAAAAAAAAATTAAATTTAAAGAAATATATTAAATTTTAATAAATTTAAAACTTAAAAAAAAAAATAATTAAAAATTAAAAAAAAAAACATTATTGAAATTAAAAGTAAAAAAGTGAAAATTTAATCAAAAATAAAAAATGAAAAATAAAATACAATAAAAATATTAAATTTAAAAAAATATATATTAAAAAAACAAATAGATTTTAAAAAATAGATTAAACTTAAATTATAAAAAATAAAATATATATATATGAACTTAAATTAAAAATATATATATTAGATTTTATTAAATTTTTAAAAAAATGTTAATATTAAAATAACAAATTAAATTAAAATATATATATATATATATATATATATATATATATATATATATATATATATATATATATATATATATATATATGAAATTTTAATAAATAAATGAATAAACAAATAAATTTTGAAATAAAAAATAAATTTTAAATATAAAGAAAAAAAACATTGTTAAAATAAAACGTTAAAAAACTTTAAAAATCAATTAAAATTGAAAAATTGAAAAAAAAATATATATTAAATAAAAAATAAAATAAAAAAGAAATTAATTTGAAAATATTAAGTTTAACTTTAAAAAAAATCTAATTTTAAATACACAATTTTAATTGAAGTAAAAAAAAAATAGAAAATTTTTATGTAATTAAAAAAATAATAATAAAAAAATAAAAATTTAAAAATATATTAAATTCAAATAAATTAAAAAAAAAAATACAAAATTTACTAAATTTTAAAAAATTAAATGAAAAAACTAAACATAAAATTTAATAATAAAAAAAAATATGAAAAAAAAAATTCAATTAAATAAAAAAAAACACAAAATTTAATAAAAATTATTAACAAAATTTAGAAGAAAAAATTAAAAACAAAAAAAAATGAATAAAATTAAAAAAACAAAAATAAATTAAAATAAATTAAATTTCAAATATAAAAATTTAATTAAAAAATTTAATTTTAAATTTTGTTAATTTAAAAAAAAAAAAATTAAAAAAAAATATTAAAAATTAAAAAAAGTAAAAAAAAAAAATTTTTTGTTTGTGGTGGCACCGCCAATCGGCATCCTGCCCAGGTGATGGCGGAGGCCGACCGCTAGGGGGGAGGGCGATTCCGGAATCGGCCTCCCACCGCGGGAGGGCGATTCCGGAATCGGCCTCCCACCGCGGGAGGGCGATTCCCAGAATCGGCCTCTCGCCGTTCCCGCAACACGGGAGGGCGATTACCGGAATCGGCCTCAGGGCGATTCCCAGAATCGGCCTTAGGGAGATTTCCAGAATCGGCCTCCCGCCGCAGAAGGGTGATTCCCGGAATCGGCCTCCTGCCACGGGAGGGCGATTCCCGGAATTGGCCTATCGGCCTCCCGCCCAGGTGGCGGTGGAGGCCGGTCGCTGGGCGGGCGGGGGGCTGCATGCAGCTTCCTCGCCCGCCCAGAGGCCGGTCGCCGCTGCCACCTGGGTAGGAGGCCGATTGGCGGTGCCACCATGATCAAAAAAATATTTTTTATTTTTTTATTTTTTTTATTTTTAATATATTTTTTTTAATTTGATTTTTTTTTATATTTTTTTTAAATTCAAATTTTTATTTTTATTTTTAATTCAAAATTTTTATTTTAAATTTAATTTGTTTTAATTTTTTTTTTTTTTGTTTTTTTTTTTTTTTTTTAATTTAATAGTTTAGATTAATTATTTTTTAAAATTTAAAATTTATTCATTAAATTTATTAAATTTTAATTTATTTTATTATTATTTTTTTTAATCTTTCAGTTTATTTGATTTTTCATTTTTAAAATTTATAAATTGTTTCATTTAAAAAAAACGATATAAATTTATGGATATTTGTTTTTTAATTATTTGCACGTGGTTTTTTTCATTTTTTTGTTTTTTAATCATAGTTTTTTTTTATTATAATTCTTTTATTTTGTTTCTTTTTCAATTTTAACTTTTTGTTTTTTTTTTTTTAATTTGTTTTGTTAATTTTTAAAATTGTATTTTTTTCTTATTATTATTTTTTTTTTAATTTAAATTTTTTAAATTTAATTTTTCTTTTGTATTTATTTTTTTATCTAAATTTTAATTTTGTAGCAAATTATTTTAAAGTTTTTCTATTTTAATTTTTTTTTTAATTATATGGATTTTTTTAATCACTTAGAAAAACATGTTTTTGATGTTTTTTTTTTGTTAATTTTTGTTTTTTTTCTTTAAATTATGTGTTTTTTTTCAAATTTGTCATTTATTTTGATATAATTTTCGAATATTTTTGTTTTTTTTTTGTTTTATTTATTTATTTTTGTTTAAATTTTTTATTTTTACGAGTTATTTTTGTTTATTTTTACATTGTTATTGGTTTTTTTTATTGTTTTTATATATATATTTTTATCTAAGTTTTGTGTTTATTACCAACATGAAAATCACCACTTTAAAAAAAAAGTTGATACTGCATCAATACGTTTCAAAATTAGCATGAAAATCACCGCTCTAAAAAAAAAAAAGTTGATGCTGCATCAATACGTTTCAAAATTAGCATGAAAATCACTAACATTTCAAAACAAATATTCATATTTAGAGTGTCAAAAATGTGCTCCAAAAAAGAAGAAGGTAATTCTGCATCAGCACTTTTCAAAATCGGGTGCTTTTTATGCTAACAAAAAAAAGTAGGTAACAGTGCAGTTACCTATTTCATCGGTAACAGTGTTATTAAATATCCCTTATAATATGTGTTGAACCAAGCATAAGTACAAAAGGGTTAAAATAAATTATTCGAACCATAGTAATATAGATTACTATGTAAAATCATAGGAAAAGACTTAAGTTAAATTGATATCCTCTCTTGAATTAATATACACGTATGCAATTTAGAAAAGAGTCTTATAGACTTAGAGATAAAACAATGTAAATACCTACAATATAGGAAATCAAAATCCATGGAAAAATCATATATGGGTCTAATATATGATACAATATATATTTATGAGGAAAAATTTAAGAGTTAATTAGAGTTAAAGGGGGTGTATGCATATAGTGACATATGGTAATGTTTAGAGAGATATGGAAAGCTTTATTATAAGTGTTAAATTAGTATGAGCACTACAAAATTATATACATTAAAATAAGTGTAAAGATACCATGTATATGAGAAGAATTTCAAATCAGATTCAAGGAATGAGTGTTTACGAAAATATTCATAGTGATGAATTAAGAGACGACATCATTAAATTTCCAAATACGGAAAGAATATCCTTGAATGAATTTCTGTAAGAGACTATACATTAAAAAAATAAAATAATTAAGGGACAAAAGTAAAACTAATAAAGTGACATCAAAAGCAGTATAATGATATAAATAGAGAAAAAAAATTGGATAAGTAGAGTTGTTAGAAATGGTATTAGAGCACATGTTGAAAACACTGGGCCTATGTGTCCCAACACAGAAAAAACCAAAAATATGTTGCTGTGAAATATAAGAGAATAATTTTTTTTTTCTTTATAGAATATGATGTACTAATTAATTTTTGTGTACATTGATTGAAGTGCAGAAATAGTATAACTGCTATTATGAATGAAGAAGGAGAGTTTTACATGGATCTGGGGGGAGCGGGAAACCCACCAAATCGAAATGCTCAATTGTTGGACATGATAAGATATATGCAATGAAAAATGATTCAGCTAAGGACTAGCAATGAACAATTGTTACAAGATAGTGAAGAGCAACAGAGGTTGATCAAAGAGTTAACCTCACGGTCTAGTCATGAAAGTGAAGACCATGGAAGAAAGAGAAAAGAGGTTGAAACCAACTTAGAAGTGTCTGAGGGTGGGAAAGCATCTGGACATCATTCCAGAAAGAAAAATGAATTGCAAGGAGAATTCCAAAAAATTAAACCTCCCACTTTTTATGGTGAAAAGGAGGAGGATGCAGAAACTTAGCTTCTAAACATGGTTAAATACTTCCAAGTATATGAGTACAGAAGTAACCTAAAATCCATGTTGTCAATTTACCAACTGCAGGGTAAAGCCACCCTTTTGTGGGAAGGAACAATCATGGTACATGTGCTAGATGAAAAAACTATTACCTGGGAAGAATTTCAAGCCAAATTTAAGTCTAGGTACCTGAATGAGAGATATTATGATGATAAAGATAAATAATTTCATGAGCTGAGATTGGGACAACTCACAATTGATGAGTTTGTTACCAAATTCACTAACTTCCTTCGCTAGGTGCCTTATATCAAAGAGGAAAAGGTGAAAGTACATCGATTTTTAAACTACCTACCTACTATATATAAAGAGAGAATCTAATTTGAAAATCCAAAAACAATGGATGAAGTTGTTCATAAAGCAAGACTATGTTATCAAAAGTTTAAAGGCAAAAATGAATAGCTGAAAATTTGGCAAACCAAAGAGAAGGGGAAGGGTGACTCAAATGTAAAAAGATTAAAACCAACTTATTTGAATTTTTTTGGGAAGAACCATTGTTGTGAATGCAACGCCAAAAATAGAAGAAAAGAGATATCAATGCCTTAGAAATCAGCCACTTCGAGGGGGCAACCTCCAATACATTACATAAATGAACAATTCTTGGATGATACAAATGACAAAACCTCCTTTCTATATATAGCAGTCTGTGAGGCCACAATGTAATCCTAGTGGGGCCACAATGTAATCCTAGCCGACCTAAAAATAATAATGCAAGGACACAATAATAACAATATGGGGGTTACAGGGGTACAAAAATAACAATAAGGGGGGCTACACTAACATAATAAGAGACTACACTATTAATATAGGGACTTAACATGCCCCTCTCCTCCAAACAAGTGTTGTCCTCAACACTTGATTATTTCTTGATGCTTCTGTATAAAATTCTCATCCTCCCATGTGGAATCTTCTACAGGAAAGTTCTTCCACTTGCTGAGATACTTTGAAATTGATCGTACTTGTAGAGTTCTTGTTTCTATGACTGCTTCAGAACTTCTTTCGATATGATGTTGATCTTCCTGTTGTTTCGTTAGATTCTTCACCAAAGTTAGGTTATCCTTTGAGAGTTGGAGAACTTGTTGTTGATGCTCGATGTGATCTTCCACTAATTTATCATCCATATTAGCTATTATTTGATCCTTCAAACAAACCAACTTAGCCTCCATTTATGTTTTTAAACCATCTATCTAATCTTCGGTTGCTCTTCGTAAGATCGAAATTTGTTACACTTGGTACCATAATTTTGATATCTCATACTGCAATTCTTCCTCTTCATGCATCATAGTATAGCTTTTTGAGGGCTTAATGGGTATGGAATTATTTTTTTGAGGCATTATAGAACCTAATACTAATACAAAATTCCAATCCGATGCTCAGAGAGAGAGTTATGAATATTTTCCCACGATCACCTCTTTGCGATAAAATTCAGGAACCTGAATAAGACCTAATTTCCATAGATCATATATCCAAACATATTGCGAACCAAAATCTTGAATTTTGTGAAGATATTCCTGAGGATTTTGGCTTCGCGCTCTACAAATTTCAGCTTCTAAACCTTCGTAGAAAAAACATTATAGCGAAAATGCCACGATGACCAGTTTGGAGTAGCGAAAACCCTAGAATCCAAAGCCTCTAATACCAAATGTTGTGAAACCAGCTCCAAAAATAGAATAAAAGATATATCAATGCCTTATAAATCAGCCACTTCGAGGGGAAAACCTCCAATACATTACATAAATGAACAATTCTTGGATGATACAAATGACAAAACCTCCTTTCTATATATAGGAGTCCATGGGGCCATAATGTAATCCTAGTGGGGCCACAATGTAATCCTAGCCGACCTAACAATAATAATGTAAGGGCACAATAATAAAAATATGGGAGTTACAGGGGTACAACAATAACAATAAGGGGGGCTACACTAACATAAAATGGGACTACATTATTAATATAGGGACTTAACAACCACCAAAGAAAGAAATTTAATAAAAGTGGATAAAACCAACCAGTATAGTCACATACTGGGTCTAAGAAGATGGATACAAATAGAAAAAATGAAAGTTTTGTTAAAATTAAAGAGCCACTAAAGTGTTGGGGATGTGGAGAACCTCACATGTTACGTGATTTTACTCATAGAACAATTCATAACATTCAATTGTTACGACGTGCAACTACAGTAAACGACATTGCTCGAAACATTCCTAGGATAATTGTTGCACTTGAAGATCACCAGGTTGACCACAAATCAACTATGACAGAAATCGAAGGTATGATTGTTGAACAATTTGTTTCTATTTTGATAGATCAAGGAGAAATTTTAAGTTATGTCTATCCACATATTGTGGAAAATTATAATTTAAAAGCATAAAATTTTTAGCAAGCATGGTTAGTGCAGTTAGCTACAGGAACAAAAATAAAAGTGACCCATAAACTTCCAAAAACTGTTGTAAATTTAAATCGATAGAAAACTGAAATTAATTTAAATATTTTTCCTCTAGGATCATATTACCTATTGTAGGAATGAACTAGTTAGTGAAGCAAAAATCAATTGTAAATTTCTTAGATAAAATAGTTCATTATATAGATGGTGAGGGAAGAGTTGTGATAGTGAAAGGAAAACTAAAACCAATATCTATCAGACAAATTTTTGCATTGCAGCTAAAAAAGATAGCAAGAACAGGTTGTCAAGTGTATGATGTACAAGTGGAAGATTTGGGATAGAAAACTCAAAAGGAGGCTATAGAAATTTTACTAGTGATCAGAGAGTTTAAGGATGTTTTTCCAGAGGAAATCCCCCATATACCCCCTAACAGAGAAATTTATTTTTCAATTGAACTAGTACCGGGAGCTACACCTATTTCTAGAGCACCCTATAGAATGAGTAGTCTTAAACTACTAGAATTGAAACGGCAATTGAAAGAGCTATTAGACAGAGGGTGCATCAGACCAAGTGTGTCTCCTTGGGGAGCCCCAACGTTGTTTGTTAAAAAGAAAGATTTCACACTGAAAATGTGTATAGATTATAGACAACTGAATAATTTAACAACTAAGAATATATATCCTCTACCAAAGATAGATGACTTATTTGATCAAGTGAGAGGATCTACTATCTTCTAAAAGATTGATTTAAGAACAGGATATTATCAACTTAGAATTAAAGATGAGGGCATCAACAAAACAACATTATGAACTAGATATGGACATTATGAATTTGTATTCCTACCCTTTGGACTTACAAATGAACCTGCTACATTCATGTGTTTAATGAATAGTCTAATACACAAGTACGTAGACAAGTTTTTACTAGTGTTCATTGATGACATTTTAGTGTTCTCCGAAAATGGAGAAGAAGATAGAGAACATCTCACAATAGTCTTGCAAACACTTTGAAAACATCAATTATATGAAAAACTCAGCAAATGTGAATTTTACAAGGATAAAATTCAGTATTTGTGTCATGTGATTTCAAAGGATGGCTTAGTAGTAGAACCATATAAAATACAAACAATAATGAATTGGCATGTACCTACAGATGTACCAACCATACGATCCTTTATGAGTATTTCTGGATACTACCATAGGTTTGTTGAAGTATTTTTAGCCTTAGCCTATCCTATTACTTCCTTGTAGATAAAAGGATTGAAGTTTGATGGACAAAAAAGTGTTAAAGTAGTGCAGAAAAATTAAAATTGAAATTAACTACTGCACCTATATTGAAAATTGTTGATCGATAAAAGGAATTTGTAGTGTGTACAAATTCAAGTGTGGAAGGTTTAGCAGGAGTTTTGTTACAAGATAATTCAGTAATATCATATGATTCAAGAAAATCGAAGAAGCATGAAAAAAATTATACTATATATGACTTAGAACTAGATTTTTTGATACATGCATTGAAGATGTGGAGACATTATCTGTTGGTAAAGAAGTTCATACTAACGATGGATCAGATAAGTTTGAAATACTTCTTTACTCAACCAGATTTAAATGCTAGACAAGCTAGATGGTTATCTTTCCTTAGTGATTTCAGCATGGAACTCAAACACATTAAAGGAAAAGAAAATAAGGTTGTTGACGCTTTGAGTAGGAATGCTCATCAAATTTTGACTAATGCAAGAAGTAGTGTGAAATTTGAAATAGAAGAACAGATTGAGGAAGTATTAATGCAAGACCAACAATATGTGAAATTTCAAGAGAAATTACAGAAAACTGAAGTTGTGGAATATACTAAAAACTAGAAAGGACAGATTTATTATAAACAAAGATTGTATATTCCAAATGTGACATCTTTAAAGCAGGAAATTTTAGATGAGTATCATAAAATACCTTATGTAGGTCATCCTAGTTATCAAAAACTGATTTCAGCATTAAGGATGAACCTATTTTTACTAGGTATGAAAAAATATGTTGTTGATTATCTATCTAGTTTTTTAGAATGTTAGAAGTTAAAAGTGGAACATCAACATCCTACAAGATTACTGAACCCTCTACCTATTCTAGAATGGAAGTGGGAAGTGGTTCCCATAGATTTCATTACTGGATTGCCTAGAACTAAGTATCAACATGATTCTAGAATGGTGGTTGTATACACATTAAATAAGGCAACACACTTTTTACCAGTACAATCTACTTTTGGCACAGATCAAGTAGCCAATGTATTCATGAAATAAATTGTGAAATTACATGGAATTCCAAAAATGATTATATCTGACAGAGACGCGAAATATAATTCAACCTTTTGGAAAACTTTGTTTTGAGGAATGGGTACAAAATTTAACTTTAGTACCACTTACCATACTCAAACAGATGGGAAACTGAAAGAACCAATCATATTTTAGAAGACATGATGCGCATGTATGCGATGGACAGACCTACAAGATGGGAAGATTTTCTGCATTTGGTAGAATTTTCATATAATAATAATTATCAAGCATCAATTAAGATGAGTATTTTTGAAGCATTATATGGCAAAAAATTCCACACGATGCTTAGTTGGAGTCAACCAGAAGGTAAGTTGATTCCTACACCTGATGCATTATAGGAGATGGAAAGAAATGTGAAGAGAATTCAACAAAATATTAAAACAACTCAAGATTGACAAAAGAAATATGCAGACAAAAAGAGAATTCATAGAGAATTTAAAGTGGGATATCATGTTTATTTAAGGGTTAAGCCTTGAAAGAGTACATTATATGCTGGTAGTTATGCTAAATTAGCACCACACTACTGTGGACCATTTGAAGTTTTAAAAAGAGTGGGGCTAGTAGCTTCTAAATTGGCCCTACCTAGTCACATTAAGATTCATAATTTTTTTCATGTTTCCTTATTGAAAAAGTATGTGCATGATCCTAGTCATGTAATTGATTGTACTATTATACATGTGGAAACCAAAGAGGAATTTCTTTCAGAGCCTCTTCGTATACTGGCACAGGAAGAAATCGAGCTCCAGAATAAAACTTTAGCTAGGGTGAAAGTGCAGTGGAGGCACTTTAAACCTGAGGAAGTTACTTGGGAGTGAGAAGAGGAAAGGAAAAAGAAATATCCATCATTGTTTGAAAAGTGAACTGATATTTTGCAACATCAGGATAGTGTTTTGTTATAGAGGGGGAATATGTAGGATTGAAAATCCTAAAGGTTAAGTGGACCTAAAGGAAAAATATATGTGTGGACATTTTTTTTTAAATAAAACTAGAAAGAGGAAAAAGCTAGTTTTAGAGAGCTTTTGCGGAAAAAACAAAAGTAAAGCCTAGGCTAAAGGAAAACAACATCATGATTTAACTCGACGTAGTTATGGAAACATGTTGAGGGAAAGAAATCTTAAATAATCCATTCTAGGGTAGACAAGAGGTTGTCTACACTTTGGAGGAATTGGTCTCTGCTCTGGGGGAGCTGTGGATTAAGCTCAAGGTTGGGTGGGAAATAGTCTTTACCATAATTGGTATGCACATTTGTTAAATTATGTCTTATGATTTTGTTATTATGATGATTATTGAGTAATATTTACTATGATTTAGTTATGGATTTAAGCTGAACAAAGTATATCTTGAAATATTAAATCTTTGTGATAGTTATTTTATTCTTTGGGAATAAAGTTCAATATGTGTTTAATAGAAAAATAACTATAACATGTATATTTAAATTCTCTGTATAGTTACACAGACTAGTTCAATTAGATAACCAACAAACAAAATCTCTAAGCCCAATTATAAGGGTTTAAATTAGCTGTTAGGTTTATGTTAATTTTTATATTACAAATATAAAATACATCATTAGGGTTAAATAATATTATAAGATGTGAAGAGGAACATGGTAATCAATAATAGAAATGCCTAGTTAATTTTGTAAATAAAGAGGAAGTAGAAATGTATACAATGGTATTTATTGTATTAAATAAAGAAGGAAATATTTTGTACAAAAAATGTAATTAAACTCAAACTGTACAAATTCATAAGTTTTGGAATCTATATATCTCCTCACATAATAGGGTGGACAAGAACCTTGAAAACCATTATACACAAAGAGGTACTATGTATAGAGAAACAATTATAAATTCAGAATAAAATATGGATTTAGAATCAGTAAGCTTTGAATTATTCATACAGATATATGAATTTTGAATATAATAAATAAATTCTAAAATAGGTACATAAATATTCCAAGTATTTAAATTCATCCAATAAAGATGACAAGGAAAATATATTAATATTCCTGTAAAATGTCAGTTATTACTGTCCACATAATATGGACTAAAAGATGAGTATTACGGATATTAATTAAAAAATTTATATATACAATGAAAAATATCATTTAATTCAGATGGTTGAATTCTGTACATGGTAGCGACCAACCTGTAGGAAGATGAAACAAAATTTATTGTCAATTATTTTGTGAAAGAAAGTTGCAATGATGACAGTATAAGTTATTAGAGTGAAGTACCCGTACCAGAAACCCACGTAGAGATGGTTTAGATTCAGATCAAATAGAATTTAAAAAAAAATAGACAGAATGTTGATAATTGTGATAAAATTAAAAATATAAATATACCGTGTTAGCCAAGTATGAAGCGGTGAAGCTCTTCTGTACATGAAATCAGAATATCAAACAATCAGTTTAGTATATCAAACAAACAGTTTAGTAACGTAAACTAAGAATGAAATTAGAATTCTGTAATATTATGGAATTTATAGAAAAAACATTACCTGATTTTTGGTTGGAAACCATATACTAGGTACTTGATGTAAATTCATGAATTGTACGGAAGCAGGAAAAGAGGAGTTTTCTTGTGTAATAAAAAATTTTGTTAATCTTCGAAATTATCAAGTGACCATTACTTACAAAAAAGTACTCCAACACATTAAATTATTAACCATTATTCTGAATGTTTCATACAAATTATAAATGGAAAATTATAATATAATATAGACAAAATGAATATATAAACAAATATTTAAGTAATGATCGAATATAACCAAAACAAAAGCACATTAGAATTGGGTATATTCGAATGTTGAAAAGCTAAAAAACGACTGTACCTAATTTAAAATATATATTCCATTAACTATAAATATTGAAATCGACTCTGAGTAAACTAACTAAGACATAATCAAGTCATTAAAACAACTATGTTGCACACAGATAATACAAATACATTATAGATATTTAGGATTCAACAAATTTCATTACAATGAAATGTTGGAATCAAAATCCAATTCGTTATTATCAACATTGTAAGTTGTATGGGAAACGAAATGCAACTAACCTTCATCATTTCAATAACAAATGAAAATTAAACTTAAACCTTGAAATTCGAGATTTTGTATGTAGAGGGAATCATAAATACAAAAATGGAAATTGAAGATTCTTTGCTAACCTTTTATGATATGAACGTAAATGAAATTGACAAATTAGACTTATGAAATGTCAAACTGAAAGTCGTCCAACCTCTGTGGTGTGAAATTTACAAACAAGAAGGTTTCTAATGGTGAACGCAAAGATAAGTATAAATTATAGAGTGGTTTGACTATAGATTTATTTAATTCTGGAAGGTGAGTTCACTATTAACCATATCTATTTGTCTTCATACCGAAAACTAAAATGATACCCATAATTTCAGAAAAGGGAAATTAAATGAGTAATGGTTGTGCAATTAAGCCAGAGGACATGGATGGAATTTGTAGTGGCTGAGGGAAGCATGACAAATTTATTATTATGGAAAAATCCAAAACGAAATCTGATATCAATAAAGAGATAAAATAATTTGGGGAAAACGTTTATAAAATTAAACAAATACTTTCATAACATTGAAGCTTGACTTAAAATTAACTAGGCAGAACCAGAAAAGAAGATATACATACTGATATGAGTAATAAACTTAAATATTGGTGCCAAGAAAGAACAGAGTCAATATGAAAATAAATGCAGAAGGAGGAGGACGTAGTAGACAAGGGAATAGAGTAGTCACTTATCTTTTGAGCGAGGAATCACAACTTCGTCTTCCATGAATGCGATGGAGCAAATACTTCTCCATGGCACAACTTGTAAACATATAAATGATTTCAAAGGGTAAAATATTTTTCAAAACACAGTAAAAATCATGAACAAGTTAAAGAAAGGAAATCTCAATGATTCTTGTAAATCTTATGTTCATTAAACCTTTTTTAGAGGAAAACGAAATTCTGAAACTATGTTACCTGTGTGATGTTCTAAGAAAATGCATGAGTGGGGATGCAAGTAATTCATGTTGCAAATGAAACATAAATTAGTCGGAGTTGAACACACAGTGAAGAACTTGCCCAAAAATGAAACGATGGAAAAAAAATGAAACCCTAGCTAAGGTAAACTGGCAGTAAGAAATATGATGTGATCTTCACCTTTAATCAACCAAATAAATCTTCCATATAGTTGTCTAACGAAATTAATAGGCCCATGTGACGATACAGGTTAGACGCACTGCTAATAAATGGGACTACGGTAAAGTCGGTTGTCGTTTAATAGCAGAAAGAAAATATTTTGGTTAGAACTATATAAAATACGAGATGATAAAATAAATCTAAAAAGATGAATATTTGAGTATAAATTCGCATACGGAAAGACTGACATAGATGATCGTGTCACATCTCAGTTACAGACAATCTATAACGTGGAAATAAGATAAGGGTATGAGCGACATTAGTTAATTCAACGGTTGGGGTATGAATGTAATATTAACACATTAAATATCCCTTGTAAATATGTGTTTACCCAAGGATAAGTACAAAAGGGTAAAAATAAATTATTTGAACCATATTAATATAGATTAGTATGTAAAAGCATAGGAAAAGAGCTAAGTTAAATTGAAATCCTCCACTGAATTAATATACACATATGCAATTTCTAAAAGAGTCTTATAGACTTAGAGATAAAACAATATAGATACCTACAATATAGAAAATCAAAATCCATTTCAAAATCATATATGGGTGTAATATATGATAGCATATATATTTATGAGGAAAACTTTAAGGGTTAATTAGGGTTAAAAGGGGTGTATGCATATAGTGACATATGGTAATGCTTAGAGAGATGTGGAAAGCTTTAATTATAAGTGTTAAATTAGTATGAGAACTATGAAATTATATACATTAAAATAAATGTAAAGATACCATGTATATGAGAAGCATTTCAAATCAAAATCAAGGAATGAGTGTTTACGAAAATTTTCATAGTGATGAATTAACAGATGACATTATTAAATTTACAAAGACAAAAATAATATCCTTGAAGGAATTTCTGTAAGAGACTATACATTAACAAAAGAAAATAATTAAGGCACAGAAGTAAAACTAAGAAAGTGACTGTAGAAGCAGTATAATGATATAAATAGAAAAAAAAAATATTTGGGTAAGTAGAGTTGTTACAATTTCCAAGTGTACCAATAGTTTCGTTTTTTTTTCTCCACAAGATGTGCAATTTTATTGATTTTTTTTTAATGAAGTTGTCATGTAGCTATCCATTTTTGTCATATAAGAGATGAAATATGTTGCTAAAGCATAAGCATCTAAAATAAATTGAGCATATATGTTTTATTTACACAATATGTTCTTGTATTCATCTCTATCAAGTATTTAGCTCTAAATACAACTGCAACTAGAAAACTCTTCTTATTTATCCCTATTGATACCAAAGGAAAAACATGTAGAAACTTTTTGTTAGGTATGGATGTAGACAAAAACAAAGAGGAAATGTGGCCTTTGGGAATCAATTATTGAAATTCTAGAAGGACTGTATAGTGTCACATAACCTATGCACTCATCATATCAATAATTAACTTGAGAGTCCAGAAAATAATTGCGATTGTGCACACAGTATAGTATTTTCATAGCTTGTTGGACAAAGCCAAGTCTAGTCTTCTTTATTTGTTTTTTATATAATTTTTTGATATGAAACATATAAATTAAAAATTCACGGAATAATTTTCATTCTTGCTATCAAGTTTATGGGAAGCCTTTTTTCTTTTACGCATCACAAAATGAATAAAAACAAAAGCCTTAAACATTTTTTGTCTTTTTTGAAGACTTAAGTCAGAGGTCAGATCCAAAAAAAGTGTGTAAAAAAAATTATAACCTCCTGATTACCTAACTTTCTGACCACTTGACTAGCGACTCGGAGTGACTATAATTTTTTCTTATAAATAATCTACCCCACCTCAGCATTTCTCAACTGTCAAACTATCTGACCTAATGAAAGCACTCGAATGTGGTATAGTCGAGGTCGTGATAGAATAAATGAATCATAAAAAAAAAACAAAAAACTATTGACTGCCTTACCTCTCAACTGTACGATTAGCCCAATAAAAAAAATCCCTTATAGTATGGACAAGAATCTTGAACTTTTCACCAAATCAATGTAAAAAAAAAAAAATTTACACTCTCGGAAGTAGCCTTCGGATTGGACGAGGGGGCTCCTGGTCTATATTTTCCTTAAAGGTAAATGCAATGTATAGTTTCTTTGATACATAAAATCCACGTATATCCTTTATTTTATAATCACAGAGAATGGAAATTACCAATTGTATATTTCCACATTGTAGTACACCATGGGCCCACCAATACAACAGAGTGAATGGTTGGTGCATACCTGTTAGGTCTGTATATTACTAGTATAGTCCCTTATTGTTGTTAGTGTAACCCCCTTATTGTTATTATTGTACCCCTGTAACCCCAATATTTTTATTATTGTGCCCTTACATTGTTATTATTAGGTCGACTAGGATTATGTTGTGACCACATGGACTCCTATAAATAGAAGGAGGTTTTGTCATTTGTGTAATCCAAGAATTGTTCATTTATGTAATGTATTTTGAGGTTTCCCCATTGAAGTGGCTATTTCTAAGGCATTGATCTCTCTTTTCTTCTATTTTTGGAGCTGGTTTCATAACATTTTGTATCAGAGCTTTGGATTATAGGGTTTCGCTGCACCAAACAGTTCATTATGGAATTTTTGCTATAACTTGTTTTCTACGAAGGTTCAGAAGCGGAAATTTTTATAGAGCGAATCTGAAATCCAGAGGAACGTCTTGTAAAAATTCAGATACTAGTTCACAATATTTTCGGAGATATGATCTGTGAAAGTAAGGGGTTTTCAAGCTCCCGAATTTCACCTAAAAGAGTTCATCATGGAATTTTCACTATAACTTGCTTTCTACGAAGGTTCAAAAGCTGAAATGTTTACAGAGTGAAGCAGAAATCTTGAGGAACATCGTGTAAAAATTTTAGATCTTGGTTCACAATATTTTTGGATATATGATCTATGGAAATTTTGGTGTTTTCAGACTCCCGAATTTCATCTCAAAGAGGTGACCATGGGAAAATTTTCATAACTCACTCTATGAGCGTCGGATTGGAATTTTGTAAAAATTAGGCGCAAGTACATGGGTTGTAGCTTCCTTTGTATCAATTTCAGATCCAAAGGAAGAAATAATGACACATGGCATGCCGTACAAGTTCTCTCTACTGAACGAGTCCATAATTAGGTCATTGTGAGAGATTGGGCATAACTTTTCCTTGAAGAATCTAAATCAGGTCAGACCTGTGGAATTTGTAAGAAGATTCAGAGGGCTACTACATGGCCTAATTTCAGATATTGAATATCTGAAATCACAAGGATAATTTAATTTCAATATTGAGCGCCTCAAACGCAAGAAAATTTTTTGTATTTGTTTTTCAAATTGCATAAGTCTTATGTGAAAAATCAGTTTGAAGTGATTCCAAGGGAATATTGAAGCATAGATATCAACATTGGGTTCTAAAATTACACCTAAAAAGGATTCAACACTCATTAAGCCTTCAGAAGGCTCTACTATGACTCATAAAGAGGAAGAAGCGCAACATGAAATATCAAAATTACAAGAGAAAGTGCACCAAATTTCGCTCTGACAAAGAGAAACAAAAAATGAAATGGAAGTTTTGAAGAAAGGCATGGAAGCTAAGATGGATGGTTTGAAGAATGGCATGGAAGCTAATATGGATGGCATGGAAGCTGCCATGGAAGCTAAGATGGATGACATGGAAGCTAAGATTGATGAAAAAATGAAATTCAACATGGAAGACATGAAGAATGATCTAAAAGTAGACATGGAAGGTTTGATGACAAGGTTAATACAAGAAATGATTCCTAGTGGCGGAAAGATAGTAGAGGAAGCTCATGATGAGAAAAAAATAAATGTTAATCGTGATTTCATAAAATCTAATGTTGGATTGAAGAACCATTGTATTCAAAAGATGGATATGAGGAAGTTTGATGGCAAGGATCCTGTAACATGGACACTACAGATGGAGCAATATTTTGATCTCGATAATGTGCAAAACACAAAAAAGGTACGCATTGCAACTTTACATTTAGAACAAAATTCATTTGTATGGTATCGATGGCTTTGCTCCCATAAAAAATTTGTCACTTGGTAATTTTTTACGGAGGAAATGATAACACATTATGAGGATACAAAGAGAAACACCTTCTTTAGCCAATTGATAAATCTCAAACAAAAAGGTTCAGTGGTGGAGCACATTGAGGAATTCCAAAATTTTGAATATAAGGGTGACTATTATTGTAGAGAAACACAAGATTGATGTCTTCATAGGGACTTTAAAGGATAACATCCAACATGAAGTTCGCATTTGGGAACCTAATTCATTGGAGAAGGTATTCAGGTTGGCAAGAAAAATTGAATGTAAAATTATGGCGACAAGGAAGCCTACCACTCACATCTATAAATATTTAACTGTTGCTACTCCTAGACTTCCACAACCTACAAGGCTAACACCACAAAAATTGGAACAAAAAATAGCAAAAGGGATTTTCTACAGTTGTGATAGAAAATACACTAAAGGTCATTAGTGTGCTGAGAAGAAATTATTTTACATAGATTTTGAAGAGGAGGAAGAAAATGAGCAAGAAACTTCAAAAGAAGAGGATATAAAATATGAACCAACCCTATAAAAAGAATAAATGAGTCTGACCATATAGTGTAATGCATTGGCAGGAATTCCCACTCCTTAAACTCTCAAGATAGAAGGACATATCAAGAAGAAAAAGGTAATAGTGTTCATTGATTCGGGTAGTACCCATAATTTTATTTATTGTAAGGTAGCCAAGGAATTGAATTGTTTCCTATACCGAGCACCAAAATGTCAAGTGATGGTTGCAAATGGAAGAACTATAAATTTCTCTGGAAAATGCCATAATATCAAGCTAACCATGGGGGAATATGTATTTATTATTCCAATGCTTTCCATTCCAATGGGAGGTGTTGATGTTGTACTAGGAGTACAATGGTCACAATTTTTGGCGACAATAGCTTTTAATTTTCAAGAGATTTTCTTGAATTTTTTTTCGGAAGGAAAGGAAATCGAAGTAAGGGGTATCGCAGGGAAGCCAGGAAAGATAATAAACTCTAATGTCATGAAAAATATTTTTAAGAAATAATAACAAGGTGTAATTGCACAATTATGCTCACTAGAAGTTTCAACATCAAAATCATCTATTTCTCCAGATCTCCAAAAAGTCTTGGACAATCATTCCAAGGTGTTTGAAACTCCCAAAGGGTTCCCACATATTCGTGATCATGATCATGCTATTCATTTGATTTTAGGAATTTTTCCTCCAAAAATTAGGCCTTATAAATATCCTTATGTCCAAAAGAGATAAATTGAACATATGATTGCAGAAATGTTAGAGTTTGGTATAATTCAAACTAGTCAAATTTCTTTGTCTACTCTAGTGGTATTGGTGCATAAGAAGGATGGATCATGGCACATGTGTCTGGATTATAAGGAACTCAATAAGCTTAATATTAAAGATAAATTTCCCATTCCTCTGATTGATCAGTTATTGGATGAATTACATGGAGTAATTTATTTTACCAAGTTAGATCTTCCCTCAGGATATCATCAAATTTGAATGAAGATTGAAGATATTCTGAAAGAAGCATTTCGAACTCATGAGGGGCATTATGAATTTTTGGTCATGCCTTTTGGCCTTACCAATGCACCTTCTACATTTCAAGTGTTGTTGAATTCCATTTTCAAACCCTTCCTTAGAAAATTTGTGCTAGTATTTTTTGATGACATACTAATCTATAGCAGGTCTTGGAAGGATCATGTTCAACATATTTATAGGGTGCTCAAACTATTGGATGAGAAACAATTATATGCAAAATCATCCAAATGTTTCTTTGGAGTACAAGAGATGGAATATCTGGGTCATATTGTATCTCACGAGGGTGTTAAGGTAGACACTAACAAAATTAAATCCATTAAGGAATGGAAAGTACCCACAACCATAAAGTAGTTGTGAGGATTTCTCGGGTTAACAGGGTATTATCACAAGTTTGTTAAGAATGATGGGAGAATAGGAGCACCTCCAATGACATTATTGAAGAAAGATGCATTTTCATGGACTCCTGAAGCAACTAAGGCCTTTGAACATCTTAAAGAGGAAATGTGCCTAGCACCAGTCTTAGCTATGCCAAACTTCACAAAAACATTTAATGTGGAATGTGATGCCTCAAGAAATGGAATTGGTGTTGTTTTAATGCAAGAAGGAAGACCCATTGCTTTTTAAAGTCATCCAATCAAAGGAAAGTATTTACATAAATCTATTTATGAGAAGGAAATGTTAGAAATACTGCATCCACCAAATAAATTGTGACCTTACCTAATGGGAAGACATTTCAAGGTACAAATTTATCATGATAGTCTTAAACAATTTTCGGAACAAAGACTATCTTCATAAGAGAAACAAAAATGGGTCACAAAGATGTTGGGTTATGACTTTGAAATCATCTACAAAAAATGGAAGCTAAATGTTGTAGCAGATACACTCTCAAGAAAGGATGAAGATGTGGAAACATTGCTTTGTGACATTTCTATTATCCAAAAAAATTGGACAACCCAAGCAAGGGATGAATGGAAGAAGGAAGAAGAAGTGTGGACACTCATTCAAAAGTTGCAGCAAGATCCTACTACATTTGATACATTTATTTGGAAAATGATTCCTTATGATACAAATATCGCTTATATATTTTCAAGAATTCCCAACTAAAACAAAATATTATTTTGGAATTGCACACTTCTCCTTTAGGAGGATACTCAGGATTTTTAAAAAGTTACCACAGGGTGGTGAAAGATTTTTTTTTTGGATGGCCTTAAATCTGATATTTAAAATTTTGTGCCTGAATTTTTATTTTTCCAACAAAATAAAGTTGAGATAGTTAAGACCCTAGGTATTCTACGACCTTTATCCATTCCAAGTCAACTTTGGTAGGAGATTTCAATGGATTTTATCATAGGTTTACCTAAGTCCGAAGGAAAGAGTGTTATCATGGTGGTATTTGATATACTTACCAAGTATGCACACTTTTGTGCATTATCTCATCCATTTAAAGTAGGTACAGTTGCTATTGCATTTATGGAAACAATTCAAAAGCTACATGGAAACCCAAAGATTATTGTAAGTGACAGAGATCCCATTTTTACTGGAAAATTTGGGACAGAATTATTGTCTTGTTTGGGTACTCAACTAGCTCATAGTTCATCTTATCATCCTCAATTTGATGGTCAAACTGAGATAGTGAATAAATATTTGGAAGGATATATTTGTTGTGTATCTCATAAGAAAACACAATGGGTCAAGTAGTTACCTCTCGCTGAATGGTGGCATAACACTTCCCTCCATACTGCAGAAAAAATGACCCCATTTATGGCACTTTATGGATATCATCCACCATCCATCACATCTTCTTTAAGAGAAAATTTGAAGATTCAAGCAGTGTAAGATCACATTGAGCATCAACAAGAAGTTCTCCAACTCTTAAAGGATAACATAAATTTGGCACAAAATTGAATGAAACAATAGGTAGATCAACATCACAGCGAGAGAAGTTTTGATGTAGGAGACTACATATTTTTACAGCTACAACCATACAAACAAATGTCCCTCAAGCAAGCTAAGAAGGAAAATAAATTATCCCCAAAGTACTATGGTCCTTACAAGGAGTTGCAAAAGATTTTTACTATGACATACAAATTAGAGCTTCCTACTTCTTTGTGAGTGCATCCAAAGAAGGTTATAGGGGACAAACTTCAAGTTCAAACAATATTTCCAGAACTTGATGAGGAAGGAAAAATAATATTGGAACCTGAATCAGTCACGGAAACAAGAATTCGACAGCTCCTAAATCAATCAATTTGAGAGTATCTCATAAAATGGAATAACTTACTCACTGAATATTCAACATGGAAGGATGAGAATTTTATACAAAAGCGTCTCGAGCTACTCAAGCATTGAAAAAAAAACTTTTTTGAAGGAGAGGGGCATGTTAGGTCCCTATACTTCTAGTATAGTCCCTTATTGTTGTTAGTGTAACCCCCTTATTGTTATTGTTGTACCCATATAACCCTAATATTGTTATTATTGTGTTCTTAAATTATTATTGTTAGGTCGTCTAGGGTTATATTGTGACCCCATGGACACCTATATATAGAAGGAGGTTTTGTCATTTGTATAATCTAAGAATTGTTCATTTATGTAATGTGTTTAGATGTTGCCCCCTCGAATTGGCTATTTCTAAGGCGTTGATCTCCCTTTTCTTCTCTTTTTGGAATTAGTTTCATAACAATACCCATATGTTACTTCATGATGCCCTATTACTCCTGATTCTTGACTTCATGACTAAGTAGCAGTTGGCTCATCCTAAAGTTTGTAACTAGTGCTCCCTCCGACCACCCGACCCATGACTTTAAAATCAGTCGATTCAACATATCACTCACACATCCTTCCACTGTGCATATGACCTTATCTCTAACTAAGTATATTTCAGCACCACTTTTATTATTTTATTATGAAACTATTACTCTATCTTCCAAAATCTCAGTTATCCTCCTAGCTTCTTGGACCCTATAGATATCCAAGTCTAATTTCATATCGTACAACAAGATAATCCCACTACTTAAATCAGAATATTTCACATCTATGGTCCTAACTGCAATAGGATAAGCCTTGCCCAATTTTTTTTATAAATTTAACATTTCACCCTATTTCTCCATAGTAAACACCCTTTGTTATTATTCAAGAATGGTTGAATCATGGCTCTTTCACTCTACACCACAAAAATCCTCCACTTGACATTTCTACACTCTCCCCAAAGACCAGGTATGTTGCTACATGAGTTACCTCGATCTAATCCTCTCGATTGTGGCATGCTCTCAGGGATCCATTCAACTTCTAGACCTAAATCAACACCTCGCCACTACATTGAAGTCACACTAAGAGGTTCCACGATGTCACCTCCTTTAAGCTTGGTTGATAGCTACATTGAGGAATTACTATCTCGTGATGCTTATCTTCCTTATGGTAGTGAATTCCTCACATGGCGGTGTAGGCTCTCCTGCGTCTCTTATCTGATAGAACCCTGGCACCACCTTACAACGTGTTAGTATCCTATAGTCATAGTGGTCAGAAAACAAGTTTTTTCCTTCAAATTTATGTCAAATGAATAAAGGTTTGTCTATGATCTTGTAGAATATCAAGCTCTAGATCTTAGGTTGGAATAATTTTTTTATTATTTATTGTAAATATGTTAAAGTTTGTGAGGAGTTGCAAAGATAGTCTTTATATTCTGAGGGGTCAAGTTAAGTAGCTCTAGGGGTCAAGTTACATCAAGAAATAATGAGCAAGATCATGTTTCCATGCCTTCTTATCATGGGCACATATTTTTAGGTGTCTTGAGTTAGTTAGAATGTCATATCATGATTTTTCATGACATGAGCAATGGCACAATAGTCAAGAAGAACGATTGTTGCGCTTTTTTAGCTATCGCTGCATTTTTGGCTATGAATGAAATTTTCAAAGTTATAGGCTTTGTGTCGTGAAATAAATCTTATAAGGAGGAAATTTTCCATGTAGATAATTTTTCACACATGTTAAAGTCATCAAGCAACAGAAGGAGTGACCGAAGCTACATCAGCCATGGTTCGTTGCACAAAGTTTGGAGCGGGTGCTCTACTTTTACTAAGGCATCAAATTTTGATGAGGAATCATGTTTTTTGGCATTTGATCCATGAATTAAGACATGAAGTGGTTCTTGTTAATGTTAAGACCCTCTCCAAGTCATTTGGCTCAATCATAACGTTAGTGTTTGGTTAAGTCATGTGGATGAAGGTGCGTTGTGCTTCGGGTCCAAGAAGAAGGTTTGGGTTTGAAGGTTTTTGTTCAGCCTAGAAGCTTTCTCATGTGTTTAAAATGATGAATCGACCATTACATATCATCCTAGTACCCTCAGCATATCAGATGATAGCCAAAGATAGTATAAGCTTGGAGCATTTCACTTTTACATAGTCACTGTATTTTCACCATATCTCTTAATCCCCATACCATTTTGTAATGAAATGTTTATATGAGATGCGTGGGGGTTATATGAAGAAAACCACTTAATTCCAGCCCAAAATACTTCATGGTTTTATATAAATGAGCCACCATCATCTATAGGCATTTTTTTTATTTTCTCGAGATCCCTGATTCATATTTGGCTCAAATTTTGTGTGGAGAAGGTTTATAATGATATCAATTTTTGCCAAAAAAAAAACTCAATTCAGCTTACCATTTAGGATATATTCGAAAAATATAGTCGTTGCACAAAGGAGGCAGGGGAGGCGCTGCATTTTCAGACAGACAACCATTTCACCAGCTGATTCTACTTAAAACATTCCAAAATAAATTTTGAAGTTTGTGACAAGTTTCCTGGAGCCTGAGGATGTTTGTAAATATTGAATTTTTGGTTAATAATTTATTTAAATATTGCATTAGGTAAACTGATTCCTAGTTTTAAGTGTAACAGGTCTATGTTCTCTGCATTAAGTTGATAACCATTTCTCCTTTGGGAAACTTGGTTTTTCTAGGTGGATACTTAATGCTGTGATGTATATAGTGTGTAAATTTGATAGAGTATGAGTTTATTAGTGTGTAAAGGGAAGAAAAATTGGTGTTATACAATTTTAATTTTAATTTCCAGTAAATGTATGAAGGAAAAATGCTCTCTGTTACAGGAATTCAAGAGTGAGAATTAAGGATGTTGTGATCTCTTGTCACTATTTCAATTTCTTGTGTAATTTCCACATTTGAATGCTAAGTCTTCATGTTCAATTAAGTATATATCAATTGAAAAATTCATTTTGAATGTTTGACTTGCCTTTTTGAACATGTATGTGTTTACTCTTCGTTTATACTTCTAAAACTCACCATTTTTAGGTTATTTATGTGTCATAAGTTTAATATCCCTTCTACCCACACTTATACAATTAACTTTATTAAAAAAACACCATAAAAATTCATGTCCTCTTGTTTCAGCGGTCGTTCATTATCCCACTTATTCACTCTAGTCATTAGCTTAGGGTGCCTCCATGCCAAATGGATTCTTCCATAGACTAGTCAATAAACCCTTAAAATAAAATCGTGCCTTTATGTCCTTAATAGCTAGCCTAAGATCATAAAACATCTATTCATCTAGTTAACTGAGAAAACCTGAGTGATATATCCCTCTCCAAGGCTCGAAGGGCTAGATTATATGCTAAAAATGGTATGTGGTTACCTCTATTATCCCTTTTCAGCCTAAAGGAAATTAAAAAGTGTTAACACAACATGATCCCATGTCACCTTCCACACGTCAAATATTCTATAATTCTCACGAACTCTCTCAACAGCTCCTTAAGATTTCTCATGCGTAGTCAGAGCATTTGGCTATCGACACAATCTTGTGACTCTCATTGTGAAATTCCCTATAGCAGAAATGTTGGGTATGTGTTAAATTATTTACACGATTAGTCGGACAAGCGGGGGGGCACAAGGGGGAGAGAACCCCCCCGCCCCCCTCATACGTTGTGCAGGGCGCAACAAAGGGGTCACAGGGGGGTGGCAGCCCCTCCTGTTTGGGGCCCGTGGAAAGGCCCTGGGTAAAACAAATTTGACCCTATTTTTCAGTGGGAGAACCCACCCATGGTTTTTTGCATGGTTTTGCACATGGTTTTGAGGCATGATGGCTTTCAGCCCCTGGTATTTTGTAGATCCGGTCAAGGGAACTACGATTATGTTGTAATCCAGGGTTAATGGATTGGGGTTTATGAATGCTTCGGAGTGTATATATATGTTTTGTAACACTAAAAAGAATATAATGATAAATCAAGCTAGTAGTCATGATTTTGGATCCAAGGGAAAATCTTTATGTATATTTTTTATGTTTTATTCTCTCACTATTCTTTATTTTCTATTTGTACGATTTGTTTAGAGATAATTTCTGTGCAGGGATAAAAACTACAGGGAATGGGTGCTCATGCACAACAAAGACTAAAGCCTATGGAAGTACCACACAAGACATTATCGACCCATGAATGTTCCCTTGATATTTTTCATATTGTTTGCCTATCAGCATAGTACTTTGTAAAAAAATATCCTGATGTACACATTGATTGAATGTTTTGAACAAAAGTTCTTTGTTATGAATTTGTTCATTAATACAAAGGGTCTCAGAATCCAAATTTTCTAACTATCATGTTTTGCAATTGGAATTTTTAATTGAGGTCCTTAAATTTAGTTATTGAATTATTTTTTATACCATTAAGAATTTAGCCAACACTAATATGGGACTCTTCTCCACTCTGAACTTAACACACTCTATAATTAATATTGCTTAATAAATTAACTTATTTACTTTTTCATACAAGCATAGGACACATGTACCCATGCATAATCGTAGCCACAATCAATATAAAAATCATGAAAATATCCCTTCACATTGCATCACAAATATATAAAAAATAACACATATTTCAGTTGGTGTTTATCCATGTCTATTACAATGAAAATTCAGTGTAACCAACTAATTGGAAATAGTAATCATACAATATTTATCTTTTTTTTTGTGTATTTAAACTAAATATGTCCCTCTATCCACATCCTCTTTTCCAAATTCCTATATTTCTTTTGGAGCAAGCTTTGTGTCCCTCCATTATTGCTACATCTGTGTTGTTTCAATCCCTCCAAAATTGTTTCCTCTTCTGCTCCTTCTATTATCTCAAACAAGCATGGGCCTTAATACTTTCCTCAAACCATATAATTTCATGAACCATCCCCTTTAATTCATGGACCAGTCAACCTCTAATGTCTATCGTGAAGTCCATGTATCTTCTTTTCAAGGAATTCTCCTTCCCTAGCTCTAAAATCCAAAATAATTCTCCTTCCCTAGCTCTAAAGTCCATGTCATAAGACTTAGTCCCATTTTTTTGTTATTCCAAATATTACAAAATATGTACAATTTTTTTACAACATAACTCATACTAGAAGCTTGGGTGGGATTGTCACATAGATAAATAAATTCGTGAAAACTAATAATCAACACAACCCCTTTTCTACTGATTATTATTGTTCGTTGACCTAATGTAAAGTAGAGAAAATGTCAAAGTGCTCCAACTATTTACTTATTTGTTATAACTAATAAAAATTCTATTAAATTAATAATTGTAAATATCAGTAAACTACCAAGCAATGTAGTCTATGCTTTTTCCTATTTAAATAAAAAATAAATAAAGACACAAATTTCATTTTGGAATTAGTTTAAAATACTTAGACTTATTTTATCTTTGTTTTTAGGAATTATTTAGGCCTAAACTTTCCTTGTGTGTGTGATCTTGAGCTATAACTTCATCTTCATCTTCACACATAACATTTTAACTAAATAACTAAAAATTAATAATCTATAAAATTACAATTAGAAATTGAAATTCAATATCTTGAAATTAGAAATTAAAATCTAATAGTTTGGAATTAGTTTCAAAATACTTAGACTTATTTTATCTTTTTTTAAGGAATTAATTAGCCCTAACTTTTTTTTTATATATACTCTTGAGCTATAATTTCATCTTCATCCAAATACAACATTTTAACTAAATAAACTAAAAACTATATACACACCATTCATGTATACATATAAGCAATAAGATACCACCAAATGAATCTTATTGGTATATATTTTGGTTCCTTGTCACATTCCAAAAAAAAAATATAGCATGACAACAAAATATTCACAAAGTTTACCCATCACGTGCTCAAGATAACTAAAGGAAAAATGATAGACATATTAAATGTGTTTTTGTAATGTTATGCCTTTTAATGGTAATGAGATTATGATTACGGAGTTTACCCATCACATGCTGAAGATAACTCAAGGAATAATGATAGACCTATTAATAAATGTGTTTTTCTAATAATGGTAATGAGATTATGATTTTACGTTTAAAGTATTTTTGGTAATGTTGTATTTAGTTTTGGTAATGTTGTATTTAGTTGAAAGATATTTGAAAGGAAAAGAAATTAGAAATGTAAAATAGAGTTGTATAAAAATATTTGTGGAGAAAGCAAATAAAAGTTAGCATAATTATATAAATTTTATGGTTGGGAAAACAAATAAAAACTAACACAATTATATAAATTATATTGTTGCTAAATGCATAAGTATTAAAATACATACTTAATGATATATTTCACATTATAAAAAAATTTAAAAAACATACAAATTAACCAGTTATAACTTTATTTTAAATTATTATTATTAATTATGAAAAGAATTAAGGTATAAGTTAAATATATATTCATTTAAAAACATGTAATAAAATTCTTATTAATGGATAATGACTTCCACTTTACTATGGAGATTTTTAACATATAAATGTGTTGTGTTACAATACCATAATTCAATACCATGGCTTATCAACATCCATGTCCAAAAAATTATAACTCATTCCATATAATTTTTTTTTAATTAATCAGTTTAATTAAGAAGCCAAAAAAACATAAACTTTTTAAAAATAAATTTCAACTTTAATAAATCACTCCTATTAAAAATATTTTAGATTTAATTAATCAATTTGCATTACTTAAATGTAATTTAAAAAAAAAAATTTAAATATTATCCATTCATACAAAATATTTTATATAATTAAAATATTTGTATATTAAAATACTTTTTACAAATATATAATTTAAACAATTAAAAATATAATTCCATTATTAATCATAAAATAAAAATATTGAGTGTGCAAGCTTTTGTGATCCATAACATTTTAAATATAAATCTTCCGCTAAATCACATAAGAAATTTAGGAACCGACGCGTTTCGAACTACCAACTGTAATTCATCATCAGGATAATGAAGATTCACTAATCTGACATACACATTTATACCAGGAAGAGAGAAGCAATGGTCAAAACCCAAGAAAAATTAAAAAGTTAAAAAACAAACAAAAATATGATTAAAAATATAAAAATATAAAATAAACCAAAAATAAAAATAACCCAACGTTAAAATTACAAAAGTTAAAAATGATCAACAATAAAAATAAAAATAAAAACATAAAAAGAACCAAAAACATAACTACCCCATCCTTAAAAACACAAGTAAAAACTAAAAATAATATAAAATCAAAACTAAAAACTAAAATAAAATCGCTCTAAAAAAAATAAAAAAAATAAACAAACAAACAAAGAAGATAAACAAGTTTTTAAACATGAATCAAGTTAAAAGTAAAAAAGTCAAAGTCAAAGTCCAAAAATTATAACTAAATCAAAAAATAAAAAATAAAGGATTTAATCAATAAATAAATACATTAATAAATAAAAATTAAAAACTAGAATTAAAATACAAATAACAAATAAAAATAAAGGTAAAGGATAAGGATTTAATCAATAAATAAATTAATTAATAAATAAATAAAATTAAAAACTAGAATTAAAATACAAATAAAAATAAAAATAAAACAAAAATAAAAATAAAAATAAATTATTTTTATCTTATTTTTAAATTATAACTAAATCAAAAAACAAATAAATAAGATATATAGAATTTTGGTTTCTGTGATCCATTGTAAAATTATGTAGAATTTTTTCGGTAATAATCACATTCAAATGAACATTGTCGATGTGTTCCGAACCAACAAGTGTGGTTCATCATTTATTAAATTTCATAGTCAAACTAGTCGTTATCCTAACGACTAGTTTGGCCATTTCTGCATCTATTTAAACTCAATGACCGGATCTGATCTCTCACCTAGTCATGATGATGAACCACACTCGTTGGTTCGAAACGCGTCGACAATGTTCATTTGAATGTGATTATTACCGAAAAAATTCTACATAAATAAATAAAATAATAAAATAAAATAAAATAAAAGATTTAATCAATAAATAAATTAATAAATTAATAAAATTAAAAACTAGAATTAAAATACAAATAAAAATAAAGAAAAATAAAAATAAAACATTTAATCAAGAAATAAATTAATAAATAAAATTAAAACTAGACTTAAAATACAAATAAAAATAAATTTATTTTATTTTATTTTAATAAATAAATATCAATAAATAAAATACTAAAATAAAATAAAATAAATAAAATCATAGAATAATAATAAGAAGAAGAAATCATAAAAATAAAAATACCATAGAATAAAATAAAGGAAAGACCCTTACAGGGAGTGAAGAGATGGAATCCAACAACTGCTAACTTTCCATCCATCATCCCTGTTCAACGTACAGGGCCTCTTCTCAATCTCAATCGCCTCCCTAAATTTCCGGTGATGGAAATGGTCAACCCTAGCAAGGACTCTAGCGTCTTCCATACAGATATGATGCTTCTTCTTCTCCACATTCTCAGCTAGTGCTGAGGACTTGGTTCTACCATGCCTAATATCTGCAGAATGCTCCTGGATCCTTTTATTAATCAATCGACCAGTTTCACCAATGTAGGAAGACCCACAAGAGCACGGGAACAAATAAACATCTTTCACGCTTTTTGGGTCCAACTAGTCCTTAACCGATTTAAGGGAGCCCCGAATGGTGTTTAAAGGTTTAAAAGAAGACGAGATCTTATGCTTCCTTAAAATCCAAGCGATCTTGTCAGTAGTACCTTGAATAAAAGGTAAATGAACTTTACCAATAGCATCATCCATTATCTTTTTCTGTCTAGGACCTTTGCTCGCATTCATGAAAGCCTTCAAACCCTGAGTTCTTCTATATCCATTTTCTCCGAAGACCTTAAGGAGATGGGCTTTCTCTTCATCTAAATGATCATCATCAAAAATTCTAAGAGCTCTCGTAGCTAAAGTATTCAGAACCCCAAATTTCTGAGCAGGAAAATGATGAGAACCAGAATGCAGATACTGCTCCGTGTGCGTCTTTTTCCAAAAAACACGGTGCGAGAAAGAGCCATTATTATTTCTAGAGATGAGAACATCAAGGAAAGGAAGGCTCCCGTCATTCTCTGTTTCCATTGTGAACTTAATGGAGTTATATTGATTATTCAAGTGTTGATGAAAAGCCTCTAATTCTTGACGTCCATGAGACCAATTGATGAAAGTGTCATCCACAAACCGCTTCCAAACCTTGGGTTTCAAAGGAGCAGACGCTAAATCTCTAGATTCAAAATCTTCCATAAATAGGTTGGCCACCACTGGCGAGAGCAGGGAACCCATGGCGACACCACATGTTTGCTCATAAAAATCTCCTTCAAAACTAAAAAAGGTAGAAGTGAGCATTCTACGAATATTAGGCATGGTAGAACCAAGTCCTCAGCACTAGTTGAGCATGCGGAGAAGACGAAGCATCATATCTGTATGGAAGACGCTAGAGTCCTTGCTAGGGTTGACCATTTCCATCACCGAAAAATTAGGGAGGCGATTGAAATTGAGAAGAGGCCATGTACGTTGAATAGGGATGATGGATAGAAAATTAGCTGTTGTTGGATTCCATCTCTTCACTCCCTGTAAGGGTCTTTCTTTTATTTTGTTCTATGGTATTTTTATTTTTATGATTTGATCTTATTATTATTATTCTATGATTTTATTTATTTTATTTTATTTTAGTATTTTATTTATTGATATTTATTTATTAAAATAAAATAAAATAAATTTTTTTTTATTTTATTTTTATTTGTATTTTAAGTCTAGTTTTAATTTTATTTATTTATTAATGTTTTTATTTATTAATTTATTTATTGATTAAATCCTTTATTTTTATTTTTATTTTTATTTGTATTTTAATTCTAGTTTTTAATTTTATTTATTTATTAATGTATTTATTTATTAATTGATTGATTAAATCCTTTATTTTTATTTTATTTTAATATTTTATTTATTTATTTTTTATTTAGTTATAATTTAAAAATAAGATAAAAATAATTTATTTTTATTTTTATTTTTATTTCTATTTTTATTTGTATTTTAATTCTAGTTTTTAATTTTATTTATTTATTAATGTATTTATTTATTTATTTCTTTCTTTCTTTCTTTCTTGATTAAATCCTTTATTTTTATTTTTATTTGTATTTGTATTTTAGTTTTTAATTTTTATTTATTAATGTATTTATTTATTAATTTTTTTTTTTTTTCTAAATATGTTTAATCTATTGATAATCAGTAACCGGTATGTACATCAGGAGTAAACCAGAGCAAGGCCTGAGTAGGCCTGAAGATCAGAAAGTAAAAAACTTGGCACTGCCCTTTGAGGGAAACCAGTGCAAATCAAGTTCCATCAAAAAGACCCACACAGGGGCAATGTTTAAGTCTAGAACCATACAGAGACAAATTGCAAACTTCAAACAGTGCCAAAGCAAAAAAACAAAAACCTGGGCCTGAGCAAGATCACTCGTCCGGTTCCACTTCCTCGACTCTGCACCCAAACTCATCAGGTTCTCCATCAGAGTTGTAGAGGTCCGCAGTTGTGTGAATGGTCGTGTTAGCATCAGGGGTGCACAGTCCATCGCCCGGAAGTTGCTGGTGCGCAACGTTTGCAAGACCCCGGTCTTGAATTGCATTCTGCTGCTCTTCCTGAACCATCTCGATATCCATATTCACTCCAATGCCCTGTTCCTCAACATCCTCGGTGCTGGCTCTGTTCCTTGCCGGCATTTCTTCATCATGCTGCTCATCAAGACCGACCCGCTCTTCATCAATCTGCACCCCCAGACTAGCCCGCCCATCATCATACGGGGTTTCTCGGAACACTATGGTGACAGTGGCTGTAATACATGGGCGATTCAAAGCACTTTGAAACATAAAATGCCGGGTTTGAGAGTGAGCCGGAGCATTCTGGCCGATGGTGTTCCATCTCTCAGACCTTAGAATTCGCCCACGAACAGCGTGAGAAGTGCTGGCCGAGCCAGTAAAATCCGCAGCCGAGGTGCTTGAAGACGGGGACGAGCACCTGTAAGCCCTCCTAGAAGGACCCCGACGGCATCGCATTCTGTGCCTTAAACGAGGCATGCTGACAGTCGTAGCAGAGAAGCTTGGGAAATGCGGAGAACCAAGCTGAGCGTTGGTGGAGTGAGAGCGCGTGGGAGCTATGGGGAAGCTGAGCCAAATCCCGGACTGATGCATACAGTTACCTGCAATGGAGAAATGAACATTGTCGCCCAAGACAATGCAACCATGAAGATTGGTGCGCTTGCCAGTGACGGTTCTCACGGAGGGGAGCCTCACAGTGGGCGAACAATACACAGCAGAAGGCTGAGGGAAACTGCTATAAGCCTGCTCTCTCTCCATTCTGCAATCAAATGCCTCGAAGCTGTTGCCGTCCAAACAAATTAACTGCGCCATGGATGGAGTAATGACCAGATCTTTGTTACCCTGCTTGGAATTCTCTCGAATTGCGTTTGGAGACTTGTTAATCGCGCTCATTAAGTTTCGACTTAAATGTTTCACACCTGAGTACAATCGCCAGATGTTTGCCATGCTGCAAACCTTAATGCCGTCTGGCCTCCTCTTGTTTCCTATGTTAAGCACCCACATCCGGGTTTTCTGCATCACTGTGGAGCAGTGAGTAGTATTCTTGTCTTTGTTCCTCATTTTGAAAAATCTCAGGTGTGCCTGTGATAAGGTAGTGTTCACTGTCAACTCCAGCATTGGCTAGAAGATCGGCCACCTTGTTCCCTTCTCTTCTTGTATGTTTGAAAGTGATAGCCCTGTTTTTGAGGACCCAATCCTCAATGTTTTGTAAGCGTGTTTCCAATCTCCAACTTTGGGCAATTTTCTGTGCAGGTACTCCGTTGAGAAGCTTTTGGGCCATGTTAATGAGGATTTGAGAATCCCCTTCAATCTCCAGGGGAAGAAGGTTTAGTTGTTGAGATAGAATCAGACCCTGATGGAGACCTTCAAGTTCAGCCGAATTATTTGTGTCCCAACCGATCTGGCCCATATATATGACTGAGGGAGTGCCTTTGTGGTCTCTGATAATGCCTCCGTACCCAGCTTTGCCTGGATTACCCTTGGAAGCTCCATCAAAATTGATTTTGAAGGTGTGCTTCCGAGGGGGAATCCATGTTCTCTTGCTTTTATCAACTTGAGGAGATTTACTTCTTGATTCAGAGTAATGAAGGTTAAATCTCCAATTGTCCCAGATTGACTTTTCCTTGGCCGTGGTGGGGAGATCATTTGCATCCCATGAGCGCAAGTTGAGGGATTCTTCTAGGTTGTGATGGAAGGTTTACCATATAGCTTCCAGAGGTGTGATTTGATCTCTGAAAATTCGCTTATTGCGCTCCTTCCAGATGGATCATAAAAGAAGCCCCGGGATAAGGCTCCAGAGGTGGTTGAGGATATCACTGTTGTAGGGGTGCTGATGCCAGTCTCTAATGGTCTTGGTGAGATCTTCTGAGGGTCTGCAATTCCTTTGGCATCGAAAGCTGGCTTTTTCCCATAATTGTCTTGCTAAGGGGCATTCATTCAGTAAATGTCTCTGCGTTTCTTCTTGGGCCCTGCAATTGAGACAGATTGATGGGCCTTGAAAGCCTTTTTTGGTAAGGTTATCCCATGTCAGAATTTTTTTATGCCCGAGAAGCCATAAGAAAACTGAGACTTTTGGCCATATCCAGGGTTTCCAAATGTTATCCCATATAGGATCCTTGGATCCGAGGTCATGAGTTATTAATCTGTAAGCTTCTTGTGAGGAGAATGTACCTCTGGGCATGTAACCCCATCTTAATATATCCTAATGTGGAGAGATTCTGGTACTTCGGCGTTTGAGTTCTGCATTTAGAGCTGCCTGATCCTGTTCCCCAATGTGCTCCATAATGTGCTCCGCCAATTTCCATTGTCGATATCCCTGTATTTCATTAGCTTCCCAATATTGGTGAACCGTTTCTGTTTGCTGTCTTTCCCAATCCGGTCCTGGGGGGGGGTTGTAAGTGTTAGTAATCTTTGGGAATTGATCCCAAGCATCTGTCCAGAATCTAGCGATTTTCCCATTTCTTAGTTCCCAGAAGCTGTGCTTCTGGATCAATAGAAAGTGCTGTTTAGCGGCCATCCAGATAAGAGAACCTTTCTCCATGGGTGTGAGCCTTATTAGTTCCTCCGGAGGTCTGTGGTTAGCATATTTTGCAGTCCATATAGTTGCCCAAGGTTTGCTAGGGGACTTTAGCCAGTTCCACCAGATTTTCGCTCCCATAATCTCATTACTGTGGGCCGGATCTCTTAATCCTAAACCTCCTTGCACCTTAGGCTTGCAAACCAGAGACCATTTGACTAGAGCCCATTTGTTATGAGAATCCTTGGATCCCCATAAGAATTGCCTTTGTAGAGTTTTGATTCGTTTTAGAACCCACTTGGGAGCAGCCATGATGGAGAAGAGGTACAGAGGGAGGGCTTGTAGCACAGATTTTATGAGAATGACTCGACTAGCAGTGTTGAGTGTTCTGTAGGTCCAAGAAGAGAGGCGAGCCTCTATTTTATCTAGAAGATCTCGCCAAGAGGAATGTTTTAAGGCAGAGTCTATGAGGGGCGCACCAAGGTATTTCGAAGGTAAAGAGGCAATGGAAAAGCCGAGGATACAGGCAATAGCTTTTTGAGTGAAGGGAGGAGTATTGAAGAAGAAAAGCTGAGATTTAGCAAAATTAATGCATGCTCCTGAAGCATCAGAGAAATCGAGCAGAAGAGCTTTGAGTCGAGTGGCTTCCTGCACAGAAGGATAGCCAAAGACCATATTGTCATCAACGAATTGTTGGTGTGTGATAGCAGGGGAATGGTGAACCGAGAGGCCTTGAAGATGTTGGGAATGGAGGGCATTTTTGAGGTGGCGTCCTAGGCCTTCTGCCATTAAAACAAAGAGGAAGGGAGACAAGGGGTCCCCTTGTCTGATGCCTCTTGAGGGAGAGAAAGGTCGAGAGGGGATTCCATTGATTAAAATGGAGCAAAAAGCAGAAGAGATAAGATTATGAACCCATCTAATCCAAGTTGGAGAAAAACCAAAAGCAAGTAACATTTTCTGGATGTATGTCCAACTTAATCTATCAAAAGCTTTAGATAGATCAATCTTGAGCATCGTACCTGCTTGTTTAGTCGTTTTCAGGGAGTGTATGACTTCATGCGTAAGGATGATGCCATCCAAAATCTGCCGTCCTTCCACATATCCAGCTTGCTCCTGCGAGATAAGAAGAGGCAAGAGCGGTTTGAGTCTGTTTGCTATAACTTTGGATATTATCTTGTATATTATGTTGCATAGAGCTATAGGTCGGAATTTGTCCGGAGTGCAAGAATCCTCCTCTTTTGGTATTAAAGCAATGAACGTAGCATTCAGCGATGGGAGGAGCCAATGCATTGCGCGCGATTCTTCAACAACCCTCCAAACTTCTTCCCTTATCAGATCCCAGAATTTGTGGAAGAAATTGGTGGTAAAGCCATCTGGTCCCGGAGCCTTCCCTTCTTTGAGTTGATGAACTGCTGTGTCAACCTCCAAGTGATCAACAGGTCGGAGTAGGAGTTGATTATGCTCTTCAGTAATTAGCTTAGGGATATTCTTAGTTATCTTTTCAATGGCCTGTGCTCTGTCCTGCTGGGGTTCTTGATGCATTTCTTGGAAATGATTGAGGAGAACCTGTTCTATCTGTTCATGTTCTTCCACTTTCTCTCCTTCTGTATTCTTGATGAATGTGATGTTGTTATTCATGCGTCTTTGAATGGTTGACCTGTGGAAAAACTTAGTGTTTTTTTCTCCCTCTTTCAACCATCGAATGCGCGATTTATGCCTCCATAGGATTTCCTCCTGCTTAGCTCTTTCCTCCATCTGCATTCTGAGCTGTTGTTCTTTTTCCAGGTGTTGATCTGTGTATCCTTCTAGAATAATTTGTTGCTGGAGGGTGGCCATCTCTTGATGAAGCTGTCGCTGAGCTTGGAAGATATTACCGAATGTGGAATGGTTCCATAGCTTGATTTGCCCTTTCAGGTGTTTCAGTTTTTGTTGGAATTTGTACATTTCCGACCCTTCAGGCGAGACAAAGTTTTTCCATGTTGAGGTGATGAGGTCCTTGAACGCATGATGATTTAGCCAAAAGGCTTCAAATCTGAAAGGGCGACGTGAAGTTTGTCCCATTCTTATCCATTGAAGAGAGATTGGCCAATGGTCAGATCCCTGTAGAGGGAGGATAGCCGCAAAGAGATCACCCCCGATGTGAATTGCGTTGTCTGAGATTAGGAATCTGTCCAGCTTGGAGGCAATGTGCTGTCTGCCTGTGCGTCGATTGCTCCATGTGAATGAGCCATTGCAGAATTGCATATCTATTAACTGTTGGTTTTGTATGAAATCTTTAAACAATCTGCTTTCTATTTCCAATTTGTGTCTTCCTCCCCTCTTGTCCTCCAGCTTAGTGATCATATTGAAGTCGCCTCCAATGAGCCACAGGGGGTGTATCCTATTCTGGTTGAGACTTGCTATTGTGTTTAACAAAGCTGATTTACTCATCGCGTCCTGAGGAAAGTAGACGTTGGTGAGATGGCCATGAATATTGGTTCCCACAATATGAAAAGTTGCCTGAATAAGATGGTGAGAGGCATGAAAGTCTGTAAGGGAAATGGTTTGAGGGTTCCAGGCAATTGCGAGTCCCCCTGAGGCTCCCTGAGCATCAACCGCTACTGTATGCCATCCGGGCCAAGCTTTGGAAAGAATGTTTCCAATTGCATTGCTATTACATTTTGTTTCTTGCAAGAAGAAAATTTGTGGTTTCTCCTGCTTTAGCATGTTCTTTATCATCCTGTGTTTCCCAGGACAGTTGAGTCCTCTTGTATTCCATGATGTGATCTTCATGGTTCACTATTTGGGAGGGGCTTATAGAACTTAGTCAACTTAGCATATCTTCCGGAATCAACCAAAATTTTGCCAACTGTAATGGTTCTTTCCAGATCTGTTTTCCGTCCTCTTTTCTTGGAGTCTTTCTGGATATTATTACCATCCCATTTGCTGCCTGGTTGGATCCCTAGCTCTTTCTGTTGGAAGGCTCTTGCGATGATCACTTCCAGTGTTTCTAGTTGATGTGCTTGTATCTTATCAAATTCTTTTTTCCTGCATGCTCTTTCAAGCTCTAATAAGTCAAGTCCTTCCAGATTTATGCTTTCTGGCTCTTCATCCATAATCTGAACTTGACTGCTACCTGCCTCCAGATGATCCTGATGACCGTCCACTTCCATACCAATGGTCTTCCCTTCTCCAGTGTTGAAGGGATCTTCCACTAATCCGAACTGTATATTTTCAGCCAGAGGCTTTGACTTAGAAGCCTCAGGAAAGATGGGGATGGTGGTGCTGTCGGCAGGGGTAGAGGTGGCTTCCGCTTGGGGCGTATGTTCCGGGATGGTGTTGAGGACTTCGAAGCTGTTGCTAGAGTGGGGAGTGGGGTTGACAGTGGAGGTTGGTTTTTTTCCATGAGGAGTCTTTTTGTTGGCTCTTTTGCGATTCGTCACCTTCGTGAAACCATCAGGAGAGGACTCGGCAGGGCCATCCTTATTCTTTGAGGATGCATTGAGTGGGCAATCTCTGTATAGGTGGCCATGGAGGTGGCATCTACGACATCGGAATGGAACATGCTCAAAATCTAGGGGTTGAATCCATTCATAGTCATCGTGAAAGATGCTTACCGAGTCAGGAAGAGCTTGGTCCAGACGCATGTAGACGCAGATGCGGGCGTACGACGTGTAGCGTCTCATCTTTGTTTCCTCCGCTATTTTTATGAACTCTCCGAGTCCGCTTCCAATGTCCTGCAGGGATTCTTCATCCCAATACTCCAGCGGTAGCGAATACAAACGGATCCAGACTGGTGCCCAGCTTAGGTCTTCGTTATCAGGATTGAACCTCTCCACCCAGTCTCTCAGATAAAGACCCGCTGAGTTGAGGAAATAGGGTCCTCCGTCGAGTACCCTGTTTCGATCCTCAATGCAAATGAAAATCACCGTGAAGAATCCCTTTGCTCCAAGCTGGAGGGTGATGTCTCCTTTTGGTTTCCATTTTGCCATTATCCAGCTTTGCAGAACCTTTTCTGTTGGCCAGATTCCTATAAATTTTCCTATGAGCGCATGGTCTTTCATGAACTGTATGCGTCCATTTATTCTGTGGCTTGGGAGCTCTATTTTCGGTCTTTCCGTTGCTATAGGTTTGCAAGTTGCCGACTTCACTGTAGGGATGTCGTTTTGACCTGCTTGCCCCTTCTGTTCTTCTGTAGTTTTGTCGTTTGTGCTTTTTGGTTGGTCCTGTGTCCTTTTGTTCTGAACATTCGAATCCTGCGGATTCAGAGCATTTGTCACTGAAGTTCCTTCATTTGCAGAAAGGTCAAGTCCTGAGGGGGAAGACAGAGTGCCCCCCCCCGTGGGGCCCGTCATTGAGTGAAGATCTTCCTCAGCGCACACATAGGCAGAGCGGCAGTCGAAGAAGTGCAGAAGGTTGCAGAGTTGGACGGCGCAGAGCCAGGGGCTGCAGTAGATCCTAACAGAGGAAACGCGAAAC
>CM076576.1:717232592-717325246 GCA_034641835.2 Pinus albicaulis | reverse complement strand
ATAATAATAAAAATATTAGTAATAATAATTATCATCGCAATATTAACATTAGCGATAACACCATTAGTAATAATAATAGTATCATTTAGTAGTAATAATAATAACAATAATAATAATAATAATAGTAATAAGAATAATAAAAGAGTTATTAATCTCTCTAGGTTCTCTTTTGATTCATCTGTTTTTTCTTTATTAGGTAAGGGCCTTAATTTCTCTCTTGCTCCTAGGAAGATTCTTCGTGATGATATTATTTGTAGTATAGAATATGGTATTAAAGATTTATCTGAAAGCTTGTAAGATGTCATTAGGCAAGATTGCATCGTGGCTCTTAGGAAAGCTAAACCTCCGAGGAGCAATGTTAGAAAAGCTGAATTTTTGGCTCTTAGGACCCTTAATCAAAACCCTGATATTGTTGTCCTCAAGGCTAATAAGGGTGGCGCTATTGTTATCTTGAATAAGGAGGATTATAAAGTGAAGATGCTTGACCATCTCTATAATAGCGGAAGTTATAAGAAGCTCTCTAAGAACCCTATTAATAAAGTCTCGAAGATAGTGGCCAATGCTATTAAATCTAGTTGCACTGTGCATTCTATGAGCTCGAAGCTTATTGAAAGCAATCCTGTCACCCCTAGGATTTATGGGCTCCCTAAGATTCATAAAGAGGGTGTTCCTCTTAGACCCATTGTTAATACTATTGGTGGGCCCACTTATCTCCTAGCTAAGTATTTGGCCCGCAAGCTAAAGCCTCTTGTTGGTCAGATAAATTCTTTCATGAAAGATTCTGCTTCTTTTGTTCATGAGTTAAAAAATTGGGTTTGCGAACCTAATGACTCTATGGTTAGTTTTTATGTTGTTTCTCTCTACACGAACATTCCTATCATGGAGGCAGTAGAAGTTATCAGGCGTATCACTGATCCTGATACTGCTAATTTGGTGGAAATTTGCCTCACTTCTACCTTTCTTAGTTTTGAAGGAGAATTTTATGAGCAAACCTATGGTGTTGCCATGGGTTCCCCACTCTCGCCAGTGGTGGCCAACCTATTTATGGAATATTTTGAATCTAGAGCTTTGGCGTCTGCTCCTTTGAAACCCAAGGTTTGGAAGCGGTTTGTGGATGACACTTTCATCAATTGGTCTCATGGACATCAAGAATTAGAGGCTTTTCATCAGCACTTGAATAATCAATCTGACTCCATCAAGTTCACAATGGAAACGGAGAATGATGGGAGCCTTCCTTTCCTTGATGTTCTCATCTCTAGAAATAATAATGGCTCTTTCTCGCACCGTGTTTTTTGGAAAAAGACGCACACAGAGCAGTATCTGCATTCTGGTTCTCATCATTTTCTTGCTTAGAAACTTAGGGTTTTGAATACTTTAGCTACAAGAGCTCTTATAATTTCTGATGATGATCATTTAGATGAAGAGAAAGCCCATCTCCTTAAGGTCTTCGGAGAAAATGGATATAGCAAAAGTCAGGGTTTGAAGGCTTTCATGAATGCTAGCAAAGGTCCTAGACAGAAAAAGATAATGGATGATGCTATTGGTAAAGTTCATTTACCTTTTATTCAAGGTACTACTGACAAGATCGCTCAGATTTTAAGGAAGCATAAGATCTCGTCCTCTTTTAAACCTTTAAACACCATTCGGGGCTCCCTTAAATCGGTTAAGGACCAATTGGACCCAAAAAGCGTGAAAGGTGTTTATTTGATCCCGTGCTCTTGTGGGACTTCCTACATTGGTGAAACTGGTCGATCGATTAATAAAAGGATCCAGGAGCATTCTGCAGATATTAGGCATGGTAGAACCAAGTCCTCAACACTAGTTGAGCATACGAAGAAGACGAAGCATCATATCTGTATTGAAGATGCTAGAGTCCTTGCTAGGGTTGACCATTTCCATCACCGGAAATTTAGGGAGGTGATTGAGATTGAGAAGAGGCCCTGTACGTTGAACAGGGATGATGGATGGAAAGTTGGTAGTTGTTGGATTCCATCTCTTCACTCCCTGTAAGCATCTTTCCTTTATTTTATTCTATGGTATTTTTATTATTATGATTTGATCTTATTATTATTATTCTATGATTTTATTTATTTTATTTTATTTTTGTATTTTATTTATTGATATTTATTTATTAAAATAAAATAAAATAAATTTATTTTTATTTTTATTTCTATTTTAATTCTAGTTTTTAATTTTATTTATTTATTAATTTATTAATTTATTTATTGATTAAATCCTTAATTTTTATTTTATTTTATTATTTTATTTATTTATTTTTTGATTTAGTTATAATTTAAAAATAAGATAAAAATAATTTATTTTTATTTTTATTTTATTTTTATTTGCATTTTAATTCTAGTTTTGAATTTTATTTATTTATTGATTAAATCTTTTATTTTTATTTTTTTATTTTTTATTTTTTTATTTTTATTTGTTATTTGTATTTTAATTCTAGTTTTTAATTTTTATTTATTAACGTATTTATTTGTTAATTTATTTATTGATTAAATCTTTTATTTTTATCTTATTTTATTATTTTATTTATTTATTTTTTGATTTAGTTATAATTTTTGACTTTGACTTTGATTTTTTGACTTTTAACTTGATTCATGTTTAAAAACTTGTTTATCTTCTTCTTTTTGTAGAGAGGGGTGTTATTTTAGTTTTTAGTTTTGATTTTATATTATTTTTAGTTTTGACTTGTGTTTTTAAGGATGAGGAAGTTATGTTTTTTGGTTCTTTTTATATTTTTATTGTTGACAGTTTTTTACTTTTGTAATTTGAAGGTTGGGTTATTTTTATTTTTGGTTTATTTTATATTTTTATATATTTTAATCTTATTTTTGACCATTTTTTAACTTATTAATTTTTCTTGGGTTTTGAACGTTGCTTCTCTCTTCCTAGTATAAATGTGTATGTCAGATCAACTAATCTTCATTATCATGTTGAATTACAGTTGATAGTTCGAAACGGGTTGGTTCCTAAATTTCTTATATGATTTCCCAGAAGATTTATATTTAAAAATAAAAATAAATTAATTAATTAAATTTCAACCTTTGATGAATCACTCCTCTTAAAAATATTTTAGATTTAATTAATCAATTTGCATTACTTAAATGTAATTTAAAAAGAAAAATTCTAAATATTAAATCCATTCCTATAAAATATTTTATATAATTAAAATATTGGTATATTAAAAACATTTTTACAAATATATAATTAAACAATTAAAAGTAAAATTAAACAATTAAAAGTAAAATTTTATTATTAATCATAAATAATAAATAAATAAATAAAAAATATTTGATGAAATAAGTTAACAATTTTTTGTTTAATGTGATTTACAACCTAAAGATTCAGGAAAATTTACTTGGATCGCATAAACATGAATTCAAAAAAAATTATAAAAAAAAAAAATTTAAAATATTCACAACTGAAATTCTTGATTTAAACCAATCTTTATTAAATTTCAAACCAATTTAACTAAAAATATATATTTAAAAAAAATCACAACCTAACATCTAAATCACCCTATAGCATACAGAGATGTCTAGCTTGTAGAAATTGTCGTACTCAATCGGCAGAAATTGTCGTAGTCAGTCAGTGGAAATTGTTTCTATCATGGTTAGAAAACTTCCTTTCTCAAAATCGACCGTTCAAATGCATCAGTAAGACGTATTGAAGCCGTAATTATATGGCATACCTTTGAATTTCGAGGCATAGGAAGCTAGGGACCTAGACAATTATTAATACAGAAATCAGAGAATAGAAGAGAGCAGAGGTGCAGGAATGATCAAGAGAAAACCTGTTACCCAGAACTGAGTGTGACTGTATAATCAATTGTTCTTTTTAGAGTGAAATTGCAGCGTGTTTAATCCAGGTCGTTTAATCCATCTCAACCTGCATCGCTTTCAGGATCTCTGGAGAACTGTATATAGACGATGATTATATACTAGTATGACGTGTTTTACTTTGCTAGGAAGATCCGGTGACAAGATCTTATCCATTTTAAATATTTTGGAAAACAGATAAATATAAGAAAAAATTAGAATATTTTACAGTGTTCATCATATAGGATGAATATAACCAAAACTATCAGATTTTACTCATGTTCATTAATACTTAGTAAAAATAACTACTTTAAATTTATTAATCTTACATCGAGATCAGACCATCGTCACAATTAGTAAAAACAACTACTCTAAAATTATTAATCTTACATCGAGATCAGACCATAGTCACTGAGTTACTATGTTTGTATAGAATGGAAAGGGTATTAAGTAAGAACCTAAATACAGATAGGGCAATCACTAAAAAAAACTTACTTTGCATTTCCTTATAAAGAAAAAGAATGTGAGGATGACTTTATTCCAAAAAGAAATCGTAAAATTCCATGAACTATACAAAAATCAAAATGCAAATTTTAATGTTTCAGATTTATATTTTAATTTTTTAAAAATTAAAATGTAAATTTTAATGCTTTATATTTATATTTTAATTTTCTTGGTTTTAAATTTAACCAAATAGAAAATAAATTAATATTGTTAAAATTTATAAGATAAAATATGTATTTTAAAAATTATATTATATACAAAGTTCCCTCCTTTAATATGAGTTACTACTCTCTAGTCATTTATACTACCCCAAACATCATTTTCCAGTTGAAATGGAATATTACTTCCGAAATTGCATTTTACATCAAGAATAAACCAAGGAAAACAGAATAGTTCTTAGTTTGGTCATCTCTCATATTAATTGAGGCGTCTTTCCCGTCTTTACTTTAAAAATTATATATATATAAAATAAAAAAATAAAAAATTAATATTTAATAAAAGTAATTAAAAGCCAAATTTCTAAATTTACTAAATGTCGAGAAATAACTAATACATTTATAAAAAAATTAACACTACATCTCTAATATTTAAAGATTAAATTTACTAATATTTAAATATTAAATTTCATAATATTAGTAAAAACCGAACTCCAAGGTTCTAGCATAGAAAGGTGGAATTTGATAAAATACAGCTCGTAAAAGCTTAGGTTAGCAAGTTTGAGTGGTTAAAAATAGAATCAATAGAAGTATGGGGTTAGCAAGTTTGAGTTGAAAAAAATAAAATCAACAGAACGCCATATTTCTACTTGAAGATTATATAGATTTATATTTTATAGATTGTTTGATTGGAATACATTATAAATTTAATTATGTATAAATTAGTTATTAAATATATTCAATATTAAATAATAAATATGAATAATATTTGTTAATGTTTTTGTTTGATTAAAAAGTGGTTTTTCTCACATAAGCAATAGGAAATAGGTTAACAGTTATTTAGGAAAAGTGAAAGCTTGCATTTTCACAAATTACCAGCACGCCATTGTAGATGGTATGGTTTTCTTTGGAATGAATCCGTCTACATTTCCACATGACAGTAAAAAATGGTTATTCGATTCAACAACTAAATTATAAAAGAAAATCCTCTATTGAAAAAAAGTTATACTACATAAACTAGGTTGGTTATATAAAGAGAAAAATAAAACTTTACAGTCCAACACCCGCTCATATGTCCCTCATAAAATTTAATAATTTGAAGTAAACTTCAGTCATATGTCCGTTCATGAAAGTAAACATTTTGAAGTTTATTTGCTTGCATATATATATATATAAATAAATATATATATATATATATATATATATATATATATATATATATTCCCCGGTTACAATCCATACAAAAGATGAGTTAGAGTCGAAGCAAAACAAAAGGGACCTTTATAGCGACCTGGTTTACCCAATCACATGCCCAAGATAACAGAACGAGTAATAATTTTATGTTAGGAAATATTTTGGAACTAAATGGGTTTTGGACATGGTGTATTTTTTTAATGGTGCTTATGATGGATTTTGGTAATGTGTGATAGGAATAATGATGAGACATTAGAAAGCGTTTTGGTATTGTTAGAGAGTAGTAATGATGAGATGTTAAATGGGTTTTGGAATTGGTGTATATTTTTTTTAATGTTGATTGATTCTGATGGGAGGCTGAAAGTATTTTTTTTTGGGGGTAATGTTGTATTGAGTGCAAAGTTGGTGATATTAAAAATGTAAAATATATTTAAGTAGAGAGTAATATTTCAAACTAATAGTTGTAAATAATGAGGAGAAAAAAATAATAAATTATTATATAATTTTTCTAGAGAAAAACTTTACACTTTAAATTATGTTCGATGTATTGTTTAAAATATTTTCATCAATTTGAAGAATCATAAGAAAAATAAAAATTTCGTTAATTTGAAGAATACAAAAAAAGAAAAAAATCATAGAATCATAAGAAGGATATAAAGAAAAAAATTCTCATAGTTATAGATTCCAGGTGCGGGTAGCTTTGAAATGGATGAGAATATTGTTCACACATTAATGTTGATGGAGGTAAACCCAAGTAGCTTTCAACAAGAAGGGAAGGAGATGACCAAACTTTCCATATAAAAAATGCAAGCTAAAAATACAAATACCGATACTATGTTTGAATGATGTTGACTTGAAAAAAACTAGTTGCATCAAAACACGTTAAAAATCCCATGGGTGGGTGCAAGTGAATGATGGTCTCTCATGACACATTAGTGGCAAACAAAACCTAGAAAAACATGTTAACTTGAAGAGATGAATAAATGTACGAGGGAAACTTTTAAGGATGGAAGTTTATCTTAAACTTTAGAAACCTTGGCGAATCTTACTAGTCCCCAATATGTAAATTGTAAAAAAAATTATGATATTTTTGTAAAAATATTTAGGTTTGTATTTATTTTATATTAGTATATATAAAATTTTGGTGATTTTTACGATGAAATAATTTTATACTATAAAATTTAGGCAAATCAATTTTTAAAAAAATGGAAATTGGCAAAAAAATTTTTTGGAAAAACCATGGAAAATTATCCCACCTGCTAATATTAGCCCCTAAAATTTTCCCTAAAATGTACCTACTAGATGAATTTGAAGCTAGTGTAAGAAATGAAATGTATAAAAATGAGTTGGCTTTCCAAATATATTTTTATTTATCAAAAAATTACCTAAATATGTGAATTTTGAATTTTCCTAACACTACTACCTTAATTTTCATGAAAATATATAATGCATGTATTTTTTTTAGTACAACCTTTTGAGTATTTAAATGATAGAATCTTGTTACAAAACTTGTGGAGTTGTAGAGAACAAAGTATTCTTGCGCACAACTAATTTTCCAAAACTGAGTGTATATAAGAGATTCTCAAGAGTTGACTTTCGAGAGAGTAGGAATAGAACAACTATTTTTTTTAAATTGACATAACATTGCTATAGATTTATTGTATATAAGATATTCTCAAGAGTTTAATTTCCATAGAGTAAGAATAGAACGAAAATGACAATAGAAAAGTGATTAGAAGGGTGTGTGTTGAGCAGGGATGGATAACAGGCTCCGAAGCTACTTTTATGAATGCATGAAAAGAGTGGAAAAACCCAAATCTATTATGATCATGAGCATTGATCCTGACTGTGGGAGGTTAGTAGCTTTACAATAGGGCAAGGGTGGTCCAAGGGGGCTTCACTAACAAAGAAATATTATATCACGTGTGTTCATATTGGGGTAATTTTTTTTAGAAAAACCAAAAACATTATATTGGACATATAACTATGGGTTAGAGGGGTTTTTTTTTTTTATTACATATGGAATATAAATATTTTAGGGTATTCTTTATTTATTTATTTGGCCAAATGGGCTTATTTTGCTGGTATGGAAAAATAAAAAGAACGCGTCTGAGTTTTTCCATTGGAGCACCATTGCCATTCAATTCAACAAAGGCGGACATGCATTGTAGACATCAAAGGTGGACGGGCACCATTGTAGACAGTAGAGGCAGACGAACTACAAGTAGTTGTGGTTACTGACTGTGTAGGGTTTAGACACGAATTAGATAGGCGGTGGACGAATTTGAGATTTCGCAAAGGATGGGGTGAAGGGAATTGCTAAATGATAGAGAATTAGTTGAGATAGTTGACTGTGGGGAATAGGATGTGGATGGGCACCATTGCAGACAGCAGAGGCGGACCAAGGCAGACGAGCACCATTTCCATTCGGTATGCACCCACCTAAGCCAACTCTCTTGTCTCTACTGTAGCTGCTAGTGATATACACTCGAAGTGTATACATTATAAGGTAAATAGCCATTTTATCCAATAGAATAAGCTATTCGAATAAGTTTTTTACCCCATTGGACCCGGTTGAAGTGGACTGAGATATTTCCCGTTTCCCGATTTGATGTGATTCGAAGGTTTCAAGCTACGCATCCTATTAGAAAACGCCGAGCACCATTGCAGACAGCAGAGGCAGATGGGCACCATTGCCATTCGATTCGAGCACCATTGTAGATAGCAGAGGTGGATGGGCACCATTGAAGACAGCAGACGCAGACAGACTACAAGTAGATGTGGCCACTGATTGTCCAAGGTTTAGACAGGCAGCGGCCGAATTTGAGATTTCGCAAAGGATGAGGTGAAGGGAATTGATAAACAATGGAGAAGTAGCCAAGATAGTAGACTGTGGGGAATAGGAGGAAGATTGAGGTTAGGTGGATTCGAGCACCATTGCCGACTAAACCATTTGAGCAAAGAGGGCAAGGGGATTTGACTGAGAAAGAGCATGCATTCGACAAAAATTGTGAGAGGAAAAGATAATTTGTGTTTTCATCTAAGCTTTGTTTTCATTTGGTATCACGAGGACAACAGGGGGACCTGCAACACTAGAGGTTAGTCATGGTGAACCTGTGGAGAATAATGTGATAAATTCTTACTGTTTTTGTGCCTAGATGCTAGGGTTTATTTTAGCAAAAAATGTTGTGTTTGAAACTAGGTTAACTGAGCCTAGATGCTAGCGTTTATTTTAGAAACCAATGTTGTTTTTGAAACTAGGTTAACTGAGGTATATGTTAACTGATTTATCTGTGAAAATTGATGGGGAATTTTTCAAATTGATAATATATTTTGACAACGTGCTCAAATCCTAGAATTATTGCCCTTTATGGTTGTTTATGGACTTGAATGGGAAATTGGAAAAGGGTTTGGCAAGGAAATAGTGGGAAATCATTAATTGTATTTATTGTTTGGGCTTGACCTATCAAGTCGGGAAAAAATCATTGTATTGCAAGATGGTTTTTATCAAGAAGATGGTTTTTATTATGAATAAATCTTTCGGTAATAATCACATTACAATGAACAAATTCGACGCGTTTTGAACCAACCAGTGTGGTTCGTCATCAGGACTAGGTGATTATTACTGAAAGATTTCTTCATAATTTATCGATGGATCACAGAAGCCAAAAATCTATTAATAAAGATGGTTTTTATCAAGATTTCTTTTAGCCATAGAATTCACCTGAAACCCTCCCATTAATATTTCCATCGTTATCCTATAATCTGTGAACAATAACAATATTTTATTAGCTTGTCCCTGATACGCTCAAATGTACCAAAAAATGGATTCTGAGCATATTATCCTCTTTGCGATGAATATATACAAGATCTAAAATTTAAATAACTATCATGCTTTGCATTATTTTTTCAAAATTTAATTCAATTATGTATGAGACCCAAGGCCTTTGTTGGAAGCACATTCAGGACCAATCATTACTTCTCCTTCAGGGGTGGATTCATTTCCATGCTTCCTTATTCGATGATTGTAGCTGTTCAGTTTGATCCTCATTGAGATTTGGTAGTACTTGAGATTCTCTGCTCTATTTAGTATTTACCCTTTGGAAGATTAGGTGCAGGTTTGATTAGTTTCAGTTGGTCTCTGCAGAAATATAATTTATGGCAGATATATCATTTGTTGCATCAATGGCATCCATCGGCCCTTATTCTCAATGCAAGATGGGTTTTAGTCCATCCAAAAGAAAGGTAATTGTGTATATTAGAAAACATATGGTACATACGACTTTCATATAAGTTGTGGGTCTTTGCATGGTCTTTTCCATATTTTCCACCATCCCAAAACAGTGTCTAAATATAACACATACCAGGTAGGAATGAGTATTTAAATATGAAAGTCATTTGTTTGATGTATTTTTTCTTGGGTCCAAAGGTGTGGACAAGTACAAGTGAGGTTTTTCTTTGGCATGGAAAGTACATGATAGAGACCTTGAAAAGATTCTAAATGATTGTTTGTAAACCCATGGTCACCCTAATGATGCCAATTCTAGGTTGTATGCTGACTTGGACTCATATATGGTAGATCCTTTGATGTATAGACAATTGATTAGATACTTGATGTAACAAAAAACTTGATGTATTTTTCATAGTGAACACCTTGATCTAGTTCATAGTTGAGCTGAGGCATATTCATAGGATAGTTGCAAAACAATTTCTTTGATATTTTAAGGGTACAATACAGTATGGTTTGAAATATTCCTTTGTTGGAAGCACATTTAGGACCAATATTTACATCTCCTTCAAGGGTGGTTTCATTGGCATGCTGCCTTATTTGGTGATTGTAGTTGTTCAGTTTGATCCTCATTGGGATTTGGTGGTGCTTCAGATTCTTTGCTTTATTTAGTATTTACCCTTTGGAAGATTAGGTGTAGGTTTTATTAGTTTTAGTTCGTCTCTACAACAATATAATTTATGGAAAATATATCATTTTTTGCATCAATGGCATCCATCGGACCTTATTCTCAATGCAAGATGGGTTTCAATCCATCCAAAATATAGGTGAGTGTGTAGATTAGAAAATATATGGTCCATACAGCTTTCATATAAGTTGTGGGTCTTTCCATGGCTTGCACTTATTAGAGGATTCCCTCCAAGGCCAAATTGGTCAATAGCAGACTTAATGATGGTCTTTTCCATTTTTGCCACCATACCAAAATACTGTCTAAATGTAACACATACCCACTAGGAATGAGTATTTAAATATGAAAGTCATTTTTTAATGTATTGCTTCTTGGGTCCAAAGGTTTGGCCAAGTACAAATGAGGTTTTTCTTTGGAATGGAAAGTACATGATTGAGACCTTGAAAATATTCCAAATGATTGTTTGTAAATCCATGGTCACCCCAATGATGCCAATTCTATGTTGCATGCTGACTTGGACTCAAATATGGTAGGTCCTTTAATGTATAGAAAATTGATTAGATACTTGATGTATTTTTCACAGTGAACACCTTGATCTTGTTCATAGTTGAGCCGAGACATATTCATAGGATAGTTGCAAAACATGTTCTTTGATATTTTAAAGGTACAATGCAATATGGTTTGAAATATGCCTTTGTTGGAAGAACATTACATTCAGGACCAATCTTTACTTCTCCTTCAGGGTTGGATTCATTGCATGTTGCCTTATTTGGTGATTGTAGGTGTTCAGTTTGATCCTCATTGGGATTTGGAAGTGCTTGAGATTATCTACTCTATTTAGTATTTACCCTTTGGAATATTAGGTGCAGGTTTGATTAGTTTCAGTTGGTCCCCGTAGTAATATAATTTATGGTAGATATATCATTTGTTGCATCAATGGCATCCATCAGCTCTTCTTCTCAATGCAAGATGGGTTTCAGTCCATCCAAAAGGTAGGTGAGTGTGTATATTAGAAAATATATGGTCTATAAGGCTTTCATATAAGTTGTGGGTCTTTGCATGGCTTCCACTTATTAGAGGATTCCCTCCAAGGTCAAAATGGTCAAGAGCAGACTTAATGATGGTATTTTCCATATTTTCCACCATCCCAAAACAGTGCCTGAATATAGAACATACCCAGTAGGAATGAGTGTTTAAATATTGAAGTCATTTGTTTTGATGTATAGTTTCTTGGTTCCAAAGGTGTGGCCAAGTACAAGTGAGTTTTTTTTTTTGGCATGGAAAGTACATGATTGAGACCTTGAAAATATTTGAAATGATTTTTTATAAATCCATGGTCACCCCAGTAATGTTAATCCTAGGTTGCATGCTAACTTGGACTCAGATATGGTAGATCCTTTGATGTATAGACAATCGATTAGATACTTGATGTAGCATCAAACTTGATGTAGTTTCATAGTCAACACCTTGATTTGGTTCATATTTGAGCTAAGGCATATTCATACGATAGTTGCAAAACATGTTTGATATTTCAAGGGTACAATACAGTATGTTTTAAATATGCCTTTGTTGGAAGCACATTCAGAACCAATCTTTACTTCTCCTCCAAGGGTGGATTCATTGGCATGCTACCTTATTTGGTGATTGTAGCTATTCAGTTTGATCCTCATTGGGATTTCGAAGTGCTTGAGATTATCTCCACTATTTAGTATTTATCCTTTGGAAGATTAGTTGTAGGTTTGATTAGTTTTAGTTGATCTCTACAGCAATATTATTTCTGGAAGATATCTCATTTGTTGCATCAATGGCATCCATCAGCCCTTATTCTCAATGCAAGATGGTTTTCAGTCCATCCAAAAGATAGGTGAATGTGTAGATTATAAAATATATGGTCCATATGGATTTAATATAAGTTGTGGGTCTTTGCATGGCTTGCACTTATTAGAGGATTCCCTCCAAACTTAGAGAAGACTTAATGATGGTCTTTTCCATATTTGCCATCATGCCAAAGCAATGTCTAAATATAACACATACCCAGTAGGAATGAGTATTTAAATATGAAATTCATTTGTTTGATGTATTTTTTCTTGGGTCCAAAGGTGTGGCCAAGTACAAGTGAGGTTTTTCTTCGGCATGGAAAGTACATGATTGATACCTTGAAAAGATTCTAAATTATTGTTTGTAAATCTATGGTCACCCCAATGATGCCAATTCTAGGTTGCATGCTGACTTGGACTCAGATATGGTTGATCCTTTGATGTATAGACGATTTATTAGATATTTGATGTAATAACAAACTTGATGTATTTTTCATAGTGAACACCTTGATGTAGATCATAGCTAAGCTGAGGCATATTCACAGGAAAGTTGCAAAACATTTTATTTGATATTTTAAGGGTACAATACAGTATGGTTTAAAATATGCATTTGTTGGAAGCACATTCAGGACCAATATTTACTTCTCCTTCAGGGATTGATTCATTAGCATGCTTCCTTATTTGGTGATTGTAGTGGTTTAGTTTGATCCTCATTTTGATTTAGCAGTGCTTGTGATTCTCTGCTCTATTTAGAATTTACCCTTTGGAAGATTTGGTGCAGGTTTCATTAGTTTCATTAGGTCTCTGTAGCAATATAGTTTATGGGAGATATATCATTTTTTGCATCAATGGCATCCATCAGCCCTTATTCTCAATGCATAATGGGTTTCATCCCATCCAAAAGATAGGTGATTGTGTAGATTAGACAATATATGGTTCATAAAACTTTCATATAAGCTGAGGGTCTTTGCATGGATTTCACTTATTAGAGGATTCCCTCCAATGCCAAATTGGTCAAGAGAAAACATAATTATGGTCTTTTCCAGATTTTCCACCATCCCAAAACAAAGTTTGAATATAACACATACCCAGTAGGAATGAGTATTTAAATATGAAATTCATTTGTTTGATGTATTGTTTCTTGGGTCCAAATGTGTGGCCAAGTACAAGTGAGGTTTTTCTTTGGCATGGAACGTATATGATTGAGACCTTGAAAAGATTTCGAATGATTGTTTGTAAATCCATTGTCACCCTAATGATGCCAAATCTAGTTTGCAAGCTGAATTAAACTCAGATATGGTATACGCTTTGATGTATATACAACTGATTAGATACTTGATGTAACATCAAACTTGATGTGTTTTTCATAGTGAACACCTTGATCTAGTTCATAGTTTAGTTGAGGCATATTCATATGATAGTTGCAAAACATGTTCTTTGATATTTTAAGGGTACAATACAATATGTTTGAAATATGCCTTTGTTGGAAGCACATTCAAGACCAATATTTACTTCTCCTTCAGGGGTGGATTCATTGCAATGCTGACTTATTTGGTGATTGGAGTTGTTCTGTTTGATCCTCATTGGGATTTGGCAGTGCTTGAGATTATCTTCTCTATTTAGTATTTACCCTTTGGAAGATTAGTTGTAGGTTTGATTAGTTTCAGTTGTGCTCTGCAGCAATATAATTTATGGCAGATATATCATTTGTTGCATCAATAGTATCCATCAGCCCTTATTCTCAATGCAATATGGGTTTCAGTACATCCAAAAGATAGGTGAGTGTGTAGATTAGAAATATATGGTCCATACAGATTTCATATAATTTGTGGGTCTTTGCATGGCTTGCACTTATTAGGGGATTCCCTCCAAGGCTAAATTGGTCAAGAGCAGACTTAATGATGGTCTTTTCCATATTTTCCACCATCCCAAAACAATGTATGAATATAACACATCCCTAGTAAGAATGAGTATTTAAATATGAAATTCATTTGTTTGATGTATTTTTTCTTGGCTCCAAAGGTAGGACCAAGTACAAGTGAGGTTTTTCTTTGCATGGAAAGTGCATGATTGAGACCTTGAAAATATTCCAAATGATTGTTTTTAAATCAATGGTCACCCCAATGATGCCAATTCTAGGTTGCATGCTGTGTTGCACTCAGATATGGTAGATCATTTGATGTATAGACAATTTATTAGATACTTGATGTAACATAAAACATGATGTATTTTTCATAGTGAACACCTTTATCTAATTCATAGTTGAGCTGAGGCATATTCATAAGATGGTTGCAAAACATGTTCTTTGATATTTTAAGGGTACAATACAGTATGGTTTGACATATGCCTTTGTTTGAAGAACACTCAGGACCAATCTCTACTTCTCCTTCAAGGGTGACTTCAATCGCATGCTACTTTATTTGGTGATTGTAGCTGTTCAGTTTGATCCTCATTGGGATTTGGCATTGTTTGAGATTATCTTCTCTATTTAGTATTTACCCTTTGGAAGATTAAGTGCAGGTTTTCCTAGTTTTAGTTGGTCTCTACAACAATATAATTTATGGGAGATATATCATTTTTTGCATCAATGGCATCCATCAACCCTTTTTCTCAATGCAAGATGGGTTTCAGTCCATCCAAAAGATAGGTGATTGTGTAGATTAGACAATATATGCTCCATATGGCTCTCAGATAAGTTGTGGGTCTTTGCATGTCTTGCACTTATTAGATGATTCCCTCCAAGGCCAAATTGGTCAAGAGCAGACTTAATGATGGTCTTTTCCATATTTTCCACCATCCCAAAATGGTGTTTGAATATAAAACCTACCCAGTAGGAATGAGTACTTAAATATGAAATTCATTTGTTTGATGTATTATTTCTTGGGTCCAAAGGTGTTGCAAAGTACAAGTGAGTTTTTTCTTTGGCATGGAAAGTACATGATGGAGATCTCGAAAAAATTCCAAATGATTGTTTGTAAATCCATGGTTACCCAAATGATGCCAATTCTAGGTTGCATGCTGACTTGGACTCAAATATGGTAGAACCTTTGGTGTATAGATAATTGACTAGATACTTGATGTAACATAAAACTTGATGTATTTTTCATAGTGAAAACCTTGATCTAGTTCATAATTGAGCTGAGGCATATTCATAAGATAGTTTCAAAACATGTTCTTTGATATTTTAAGGGTACAATACAGTATGTTTGAAATATGCCTTTGTTTGAAGCACATTCAGGACCAATATTTACTTCTCCTTTAGGGGTGCATTAATTGGCATGCTACCTTATTTGGTGATTGTAGCTGTTCAGTTTGATCCTCATTAGGGTTTGACAGTGCTTGAGATTCTTTGTTCTATTTAGTATTTACAATTTGGAAGATTAGGTGCAGGTTTGATTAGTTTTATTTGGTCTCTGCAGGAATATAATTTGTGGGAGATATATCATTTGTTGCATCAATGACATCCATCAACCCTTAATCTCAAGGCAAGATGGGTTCAGTCCATCCAATAGATAGGTGATTGTGTATATTAGACAATATATGGTCCAAACAGCTTTCATATAAGCTGTGGGTCTTTGCATGGCTTTCACTTATTAGAGGATTCCCTCCAAGGACAAATTGGTCAAGAGCAAACTTAATGATGGTATTTTCCATATTTACCACCATCCCAAAGCAATGTTTGAATATAACACATACCCAGTAGGAATGAGTATTTAAATATGAAATTCATTTGTTTGATGTATTCTTTCTTGGGTCAAAAGGTGTGGCCAAGTACACGTGAGTTTTTTATTTGGCATGGAAAGTACATGATTGAGACCTTGAAAAGATTACAAATGATTGTTTGTAAATCCATGGTTACCCTAATGATGCCAATTCCAGGTTGCATGTTGACTTGGACTCATATATGGTAGATCCTTTGATGTATATACAATTGATTAGATAATTAACGTAACATCAAACTTGATGTATTTTTCATAGTGAACACCTTGATCTAGTCCATAGTTGAGCTGAGGCATATTTGTAGGATAGTTGAAAAACATGTTCTTTGATATCTTAAGGTTACAATACAATATGGTTTGAAATATACCTTTTTTGGAAGCACAAGCAGGACCAATCTTTACTTCTCCTTCAGGGGTGGATTCATTGGCATGCTGCCTTATTTGGTGATTACAGCTATTCAGTTTGATCCTCATTGGGATTTGGCAGTGCTTGAGATTCTCTGCTCTATTTAGTATTTACCCTTTGGAAGATTAGGTGCAGTTTTGATTAGTTTTAGTTGGTCTCTACAACAACATAATTTATGGAAGATATATCATTTGTTGCATCAATGACATCCATCAACCCTTATTCTCAATGCAATATGGGTTTCAGTCATCCAAAAGATAGGTGAGTGTGTAGATTAGAAAATATATGGTCCACACGGCTTTCATATAAATTGTGGGTCTTTGCATGGCTTGCACTTATTAGATGATTCCCTCCAAGGCAAAATTGGTCAAGAGCAGACTTAGTTATGGTCTTTTCCATATTTTCCACCATCCCAAAACAATTTCTGAATATAACGCATACCCAGTAAGAATGAGTATTTAAATATGAAAGTCATTTGTTTGATGTATTGTTTCTTGGGTCCAAATGTGTGGCCAAGTACAAGTGAGGTTTTTCTTTGGAATGGAAAGTACATGATTGAGACCTTGAAAAGATTCCAAATGATTGTTTGTAAATCCATGGTCACCCCAATGATGCCAATTCTAGGTTGCATGCTGACTTGGACTCAGATATGGTAGATCCTTTGATGTATAGAAAATTGATTATATACTTGATGGAACATCAAACCTGATGTATTTTTCGTAGTGAACACCTTGATCTAGTTCATATTTGAGCTGAGGCATATTCATAGGATAGTTGCAAAACATGTTCTTTGATATTTTAAGGGTGCAATATAGTATGGTTTGAAATATGCCTTTGTTGGAACATTCAGGACCAATATTTACTTCTCCTTCAGGGGTGGATTCATTGGCATGCTGCCTTATTTGGTGATTGTATCTGTTCAGTTTGATCCTCATTGGGATTTGGCGGTGCTTAAGATTCTCTTCTGTAGGTTTTAACCCTGAACATAAATTATCTACACACGAACCTTATAACAGAAAATAAACAATAGCGAGAGCATAAAACATAAAACAGATCAACAGAGAGATTTTCCCCTGGATCCCAAATCGGGACAACCAGCTTGATATTTCATTATATTCCTTTTAGTGTTACAGCACATATATATACATGTCGAAGCATACATAAACCCCAATCCATTAACCCTGGATTAGAACATAACCGTAGTTCCCTTGACCGGATCTACAAAATACCAGGGGTCGAAAACCATCGTACCCCAAAACCATGTGCAAACTCATGCACAAAGCATGGGTGGGTCCGCATATGAGTGGGACCGCATACCAAAAAATTTGTCGGGGCGGCGCCCAGAGCCGAAGCGGGGGGCTGCTCGCCCCCATTGTGACCCCCCTTACCTGACACTCTGACACATGGGGCTAGTTGTGGAAAGAATATAACACATACCCAACATTCTCCCACTTGTTGTTTTCTTTCCACAAGAAAGCTTAGTCATTGGGCCAATTCTTCAACACCCATTATTTCTCTACACCAAGAGAAATTCTGAGTACTCACAGACTTCGTTAATGCATCTGCAACATTCTTTAAAGTGTCCACCTTTACCAGCAACACCCTTTTAGCTTCAACCATATCTCTAACAAAGTGATATTGAACATCAATGTGCTTTGTCTTTTAATGATAAGAAGGGTTCTTAACTAAGAAAATTGAACTTTGGCTATCACAGTTTATCCTTATAGCTTGGTGCACCAACCCCATACTTGAACACAATATCTGCAACCAAAATGCTTCCTTTCTTGCATGAGTGGCTGCCATGTATTCTGCCTCTGTAGTTGAAAGAGCCACTACAGACGCAGCATTTTACTCATCTGATTGGCCCCATACCTCAAATAGGCTAAACACATACCCACTTGTGAGTCTTCTTTGGTCCAAATCTCTCTGCTTGATCTGCATCAACAAAACCATGAATGTCCATCATTCTTTGCAATCACGGTCTGCCTTCCCTAGTATCACAAGCCATAATCACTAGTGCCACATAAATATCTAAAAAACCGCTTCACTGTTGTCCAATGCTCCTTCCCTGGGTTTGACATAAACCTGCTCAATACTCCCACTGCATGTGCAATGTCTGGTCTAGTACAGACCATTGCATACATCAGGCTGCCCACTGCACTTGCATATGGAAAACGGGACATATCCTCCTCTTCTTCTTGTTTCTTGGGACACTGTTTAGCACACAACTTTACACCTACAGGAATAGGAACATTCACCGGTTTACTATCCTGCATATTGAACCTCTACAATATAGTCTCGACATACTTCCTATGGTTTAACCAGAGCTTCCTCTTTGCCCAATCTCTCTTAATTTCCATGCCCAAAATATAGTTTGGAGCACCAAGATCCTTCATGTCGAATTTGGAGAACAGTTGGGTCTTAAAATCTTGGATAATTTCTTTGTCATTTCCAATCAATAACATATCATCCACATACAAGACCAAATAAATAACACAGTCACCAATTAATTTAAAATAAACACAGTGATCCTCCTTGCTTCTAGTGAATTCAAGTCCCCGTATATAGGTATCAAATTTCTGATACCACATTCTTGGTGATTGTTTTAACCCATACAGAGACTTCTTCAATATGCATACCAGTTCTTTCTTACCCTTCACCATAAAGCCTTCAGGTTGCTTCATGTAGATCTCCTCTTCTAGATCCCCGTGAAGAAATGTTGTCTTCACATCCATCTGTTCTATCTCAAAATCAAATGCAACAGCAACAGATAAAAGTAATCTAATAGAAGTAACCTTGGCAACAGGAGAAAAATATCACCAAAATCAATTCCCGGCACCTGGGAATAACCTTTTGCTACCAACTGAGCTTTGTATTTCTCCACCTTGCCTTCTACATTCATCTTCTTTTTAAACACCCATTTGCTCAGGTAAGTTCCTTTATTTTGGTGGTAGCTCCACCAAATCCCATGCTTCATTTTTTATGCAAGGATGCCATTTCATCAACCATGGCCTCCTTCCAAGTTTTCCATCCTGCGAATCTCTACCTCCTTTGATAGTTGGGATAAGGATCATCATCGATTATAGTTAAGCATCGCTTTTGAATAGAAGAAGATGGACTATACCTTTTTGGTTGACTTCTTTTAGAACTAATCTTCTCAAGGCTAAGAGTTTGTAGCTCTTCCTCTTCTAGATCTTCTTCTGTTGTAGAGTCTAATTCATCCTCCTTTAGCTCAAACTCTATCTTCTCGGGTTCCTTTGGTAGGAATTCATGTTTAACAACATCTTTCACTTCTCTAAACACCACATCTCGGCTGTACACAACCTTCCTTGTTTCTGGGTTCCAAAGCTTGTAACCCTTTAAACCATCCTTATACCCAATAAAGATGCACCTTTCAGATTTATTATCCAACTTGGTCCTTTTCTCCTTTGGAACATGTACATATGCAACACATCCAAATACCCTTAGATGTGAAAGAGAGGGTTTCTTACCAGTCCATACCTCATGTGGAGTCTTATCCTCCAACACTGATGAAGGTGATCTGTTAACTAAGTAACATGCAGTCTCCACTGCCTCTGCCCAGAATTCTTGTCCTAACCCAGTACCACTAAGCATGCTTCTTGCCTTTTCCATTAGCGTTCTGTTCATTCTTTCTGTAACTCTGTTTTGCCGAGGTGTGTATGGAGTAGTATTTTGTCATGCTATACCACACTTCTTACAGAACTCTTCAAATTCCTTCTTGCAGAACTGCCCACCATTATCTGTCCTCAGTTCCTTTATCTTCTTCTCTGTCTGGTTTTCCACCAGTGCCTTAAATTCTTTAAAATTGTCAAAGACTTCAGATTTCTTTCTCAAGAAATATACCCATGTATTCCTTGAGAAGCCATCTATGAATGAAACATAGTACATAGACTTTCCCAATGATTGAATTGACATAGGTCCAAACACATCACTATGCACAAGTTCTAATATCTTGTTCGCAGTCTTAGCACCAGAAGGAAAACTCACCCAATTCTGCTTCCCATATACACATTGTTCACAGAAATCGAAATCCAGAGAGCAATTAGACATACCTTCTACCATACCATTTCTATGTAGTATCCGAAGGCCCTTCTCTCCAATATGTCCAAGCCTTTGATGCCATAACATGGTCTTTTCTCTATAGATAGCTAGGCTTTCCGCTCCAATTTCAGGAACCACACAACTATTACACCCATCAATAACAGTGCTACCTTGTAGCTTGTGCAGAGTTCCAATATGAACTCCCTGCATTAATACCAGTGCTCCCCGAACCATCTTGCAGGCATCTTTCTCGAACACTGTTTTTACACCTGCATCATCCATCTTGCTTACATAAATCATATTTTTGGCCAATGCAGGAATATGCAGAACACCAGGAATTGTTCTAATCCTTCCACCTTGCAGCTTCATCTTGAATTTTCCACGTCTAACGATTTTGGCCTTCCTATCATCCCCTAGGAATACATCGCTGCCATCATATTTCTCATACTCGCAGAACCACTCCCTATGGGGAGTGAAGTGAAAGGATGCACCCGAGTCAATCAACCATGACTCATGATCTACATGGGTACTTGAAGAAGAAGCCAAATAAACATCCCCACCTTCATCCGAGGTGGTTTTTTCCTCTGTAAAAGGAGCATCATCAGATCCCTTTCCTTTCTCAGGAGCTTTAGATCTACAGTGCTTTTTGTAGTGCCCTTCCTTTCCACATTTCCAGCATACCTTTACAAACTTTCCAGGAGATTTAGATCTCCCTCTAGATTTAGATCTCCCACTCGAAACCTTATTCTTGTTTCTGTTTTGGGACCTTCCTCGTACAGATAAGGCATCTCCATTTTGAACCTCCATATTTCTCCGTCTCATTTCCTCCAACAACAAGGTTGAGACAATGTCATCAAAATTCCAGGTAGTTGTATTGCTACCTTTTGCAATAACTAGACTGTCCCACGAGTCTGTTAGAGAACATAACGAACTGATGCACTTATCTTCATCTAAGATTTTAATATCAACAGATGTTAGCTGACTTACCACAGTATTGAAGGTGTTTAGATGCTCTGTCACCGAGTCTCCATCCTTCATCCTCAGGTTATACAGCTTTTTCCACAGGAACAATTTATTCACCATAGGCTTAGATTCGTACAAAGTCCCAAGTTTTTCCCACAAATTATTTGTCGTAGCTTCCCTAGATACATTCAACAATACTGAATCTGAGACACACAACCATATTCTGCTCTTAGCCTTCCGATCCAGTTTCTTCCAGTCTTTATCTAACATTGCCGTTGGTTCAGTACCTGGATCTACCGCGATCCACTAATCTTTATCCACTAGCAAATCCTCCATCTTGAGCTTCCACAACTCAAAACTCTGACCATTAAATTTCTCGATCTCTATCTTTCTACCGCTCGCCATCTTCTTTCACCGCAAGAATCGATCCCGCAGATCTCCCACTGTACAGGGTCTACCTCGGACCCGAGCAAAAAACCCTCAGCAGCAAAGGCGTCCCCTTGAAGCCGAAACAACTCTTATACCAAATGTAGGTTTTAACCCTGAACAGAAGTTATCTACACACGAACCTTATAACAGAAAATAAACAATAGCGAGAGCATAAAACATAAAACAGATAAACACAGATATTTTCCCCTAGATCCCAAATTGGGATGACCAGCTTGATATTTCACTATATTCCTTTTAGTGTTACAACACATATATATACATGCTGAAGCATACATAAACCCCAATCCACTAACCCTGGATTAGAACATAACCATAGTTCCCTTGACCGGATCTACAAAATACCAGGGCACGAAAACCATCGTACCCCAAAACCATGTGCAAACTCATGCACAAAACATGGGTGGGTCTGCCTATAAGTGGGACCGCACACCCAAAAAAAAATTTCCGGGGTGCTGCCCTGTGACCCCCCTGTTGCGCCCGGCGCAACGTATAGTGCGTGGGGCTAGTTGTGGAAAGAATATAACACATACCCAACATATTCTCTATTTAGTATTTACCCTTTGGAATATTAGGTGTAGGTTTGATTAGTTTCAATCAGTCTCTGCAGCAATATAATTTATGGCAGATATATCATTTGCCACATCGATGGCATACATCAGCCCTTATTCACAATGCAAGATGGGTTTCAATTCATCCAAAAGATAGGTGAGTGTGTAGATTAGACAATATATGGTCCATATGGCTTTCATATAAGCTGTGGGTCTTTGCATTGCTTGCACTTATTAGATGATTCCCTCCAAGGAAAAATTGTTCAAGAGCAGACTTAATGATGGTCTTTTCCATATTTTCCACCGTCCCTAAACAGTGTCTGAATATAACACATACCTAGTAGGAATGACTATTTAAATATGAAATTCATTTGTTTGATGTATTGTTTCTTGGGTCCAAAGGTGTGGCCAAGTACAAGTGAGGTTTTTCTTTGGCATGGAAAGTACATGATTGAGACCTTGAAAAGATTCCTAATGATTTCTTGTAAATCCATGGTCACCCAAATGATGCCAATTCTAGGTTGCATGCTGACTTGGACTCAGATATGGTAGATCCTTTGATGTATAGAAAAATGGTTATATACTTGATGTAACATAAAACTTGATGTATTTTTCATAATGAACACCTTAATATAGTTCATAGTTGAGTTGAGGTATATTCGTAGGATAGTTGCAAAACATGTTCTTTGATATTTTAAGGGTACAACACAGTATGGTTTGAAATATGCCTTTGATTGTAGCACATTCAAGACCAATCTTTATTTCTCCTTCATGGGTGGATTCATTGGCATGCTACCTTATTTGGCGATTGTAGTTGTTCAGTTTGATCCTCATTGGGATTTGGTAGTGCTTGATATTCTCTGCTCTATTTAGTATTTACCCTTTGGAAGATTAGGTGCAGGTTTGATTAGTTTCAGTTGGTCTCTGCAGCAATATAATTTATTCTAGTTATGTCATTTGTTGCATCAATGGCATCCATCAGCCCCTATTCTCAATGCAAGATGGTTTTTAGTCCATCCAAAAGATAGCTCATTGTGTAGATTACAAAATATATGGTCCATACAGCTTTCATATAAGTTGTGGATATTTGCATGGCTTCCACTTATTAGAGGATTCCCTACAAGGCCAAATTGGTCAAGAGCAGACTTAATGATGGTCTTTTCCATATTTTCCACCATCCTAAAATAGTGTCTGAATATAACACATACCAAGTACGAATGAGTATTTAAATATGAAATTAATTTGTTTGATGTATTTTTTCTTGGGTCCAAAGGTGTGGCCAAGTACACATGAGGTTTTTGTTTGGCATGAAATGTACATGATTGAGACCTTGAAAATATTACAAATGGTTGTTTGTAAATACATGGTCATCCAAGTGATGCCAATTCCAGGTTGCATGCTGACTTGGACTCAGATATGATAGATCCTTTGATGTATATACAATTGATTAGATACTTGATGTAACATCAAAATTCATGTATTTTTCATAGTGAACACCTTGATCTAGTTCATAGTTGAGCTGAGGCATATTCATTGAATAGTTGCAAAACATGTTCTTTGATATTTTAAGGGTACAATACAATACGGTTTGAAATATGCCTTTGTTGGAAGCACATTAAGGACCAATATTTACTTCTCCTTCAGGGGTGTATTCATTGGTATGCTGCCTTATTTGGTGATTGTAGTTGTTCAGTTTGATCCTCATTGGGATTTGGCAATGCATGAGATTCTCTTCTCTATTTAGTATTTAGCATTTGGAAGATTAGGTGCGGGTTTGATTAGTTTCATTTGGTCTCTGCAGCAATACAAATTATGGATGATATATCATTTTTTGCATCAATTCCATCCATCAGCCCTTATTCTCATTGCAAGATGGGTTTCAGTCCATCCAAAATATAGGTGAGTGTGTAGATTAGACAATATGTGGTCCACACAGCTTTCATATAATTTGTGGCTATTTTCATGGCTTTCACTTATTAGAGGATTCCGTCCAAGGCAAAATTGGTCAAGATCAGACTTAATGATGGTATTTTCCATATTTTACACCATTCCAAAACAGTCTCTGAATATAACACATACCCAGTAGGAATGAGTATTTAAATATGAAAGTCATTTGTTTGATATATTGTTTCTTGGGTCCAAAGGTGTGGCCAAGTACAAATGAGGTTTTTATTTGGCATGGAAAGTACATGATTGAGACCTTGAAAATATTGCAAATGATTGTTTGTAAATTCATGGTCACCTGTAATATCCCAAAATGTGAAATTTCTACAACAAATAGAATATCTGAAGATATTCCAAAGTTGGTGCTTCAGAAGATCATGAGCATGGAATTGTAAATCATCTCATAAGATGTAATATAAAATCTCACCAGCAAATGAGAGCACAACAGCAAGAATATGGCCTATACACTCCTTCCAAAGTGGGGAAATGCAGCAATATAGGGCATAAAACAGCTGGATTTAGAAAATAACGCTATATCTATGGGAAATTGGACTTGGATCCCTTATAATATACAGTATATAGCTCACATCCAGAATTGGAGCAGAAAAAAATCACTCTAGCCAACATAAACAGATCTCCCAAAGTCGGTATGACTCAAATAAGCCCTAAGCCCAAACCCCATAGGTTAACTCATGCAAAAGGACTGAAGCATGTAAATTGTTATTGTATTAAGGTTTTATGTAGAAAATAATGAGAAATAACATATTTGGAGTCTACAAGCATCCAATGGCTAAGAAAATGAAGATTCCTTCCTTTTTATACACAATAAGAATAACCGAGCAAGGGTTTCATGAGAGTACAATGTATAAAAGTGCAGATCTGTAGATCTAGATTTGAAAAATGCAGTTATACTATAGATTTGTATAAATATGTCTGAAATGTACAAATAACAGAAGAATAACAAAATACAGAGCTTTCCAGGAGAAGGGTTGGCCCTTCCTCCCAGGAACAAGCTCACAAGCAAGGGTTCAAACCCTGCTACTACAACTCTGGGAAAAATGACGTAGTTTCTTCAAATAAATGCATTGTAAGTGATGGGAGCTACTTTGGCCACATGCCAAGATGTCCAATATGCTAAAAAATCTCCTGTATAGATCTTGAAAATAAATTGGAGTTCCCTCCTCTGAAAGATAAGCCCAGAAGCTGGTGTTGTAAGTCTTCCACTGCAACACCTTGCAACACAAAATTCCCTGCTACAGGAATAACATTGTAGCTGAAGGAGGATGCTTGGCCTCAAGCCTACATGTGGAAAATTTCTGAACAATGCTCCTCCAAGAGTCCTCTCAAGGAAGGAGAAGGAATCCCTAAGCAGGAATGCCTTGTGCTAAACAGCACAGCAACTCTGCTAAACAGCAAGAGAATTCTCAATAGTCTAAGCAGACAAAAATCAATAATCCATAATCTAACCTCAAATGTCTACTATCTCCCTCCTTATAAAGTTTGTGAGCCTCCTCGCCTTGGGTCCGACCCATTAGGGTTTCCAACACCACATGGTCACTTTCCCTCCAAAATTGTGTTATAGCTCCATCAAGGCTACTCCTCCATACTACGTTGTTGACTTGGTCAACTTGACTAAATCATCATGAGCCTCTTCTTTTTCATACATGGAAAGTGCAAAATCCAGCCACTAGAATGTCCCCTTTTCACACCAAGAAGGTTTTTATGCTAATACAAGGTAAGTATGGGTATTTTTCCCGGTTTATTCATCTACTAGGTGCAAAGATCAAAAATTAATATTCCTATTAGCTGCATGCTAATTTTAGGAATATTATAGTCCTCCCCTCCCAAATGTTGCTTGTCCTCAAGAAACTGCAAGGATAGAACTGGAAATTTTCCTTCCCTCTTCTGGTATCATCCTCATATGATGAGCTCTCCCAAAGAATAAGATGTTGTCTCAACAATAAAAACTCCATAGTGTCTCTCCCAAGCATACAAGTTAGCACTTGGTATACATCCCAAATGGCTATCATCATGCAAAGTAAAATACTCAAGGAGACAACTATGTGCTGTCTAGAGGTCCTCTCAAGGAATGGAGTTTGAAATGCATGGGAAACTTTCATTCCCAAGTGAAACCTCCACCCCCAAGCTATCATCCATATAAAATGAGTCACCCTCCAACATGGTAACTCATGAAGAATATCCTCCACCTTTGGCTCATGAAGTGTAGGTGGGTGGAATAGATGAACATGATAGGCAAGAGGTCCTATCCCACAATGTCCACCTCTCCACTTATGATAAGTGTAGAGGGCATGATGATCTTAGGCTGCAACATGGTTGCCCTCAAGTGGCAAGAAGAAGATTGAGTCTCCAAGGGTATTATCTCCAATGTCATGAGCCATGCCAACCAAAACCATTCCATACAAGATGAATGGCACATCATTACCATATGGCATCCAAATCAGAAAAATTATGAAGTTTATGTGCAAGTGTGGATGATACAAATGGCATCTCTGGTGGATACATCGCAGCCTTTCCAAGTACTGATTTAGAACATCATGTGGCAAGTTGTTCTCCACTGAACTACCATTTGTGTATGTTTTCTCATCTACTATAAGGTAGTAATAAACAATATATATCACTTGTACATGATCAAAACAATAGCACACTTTCCCAAAGTCATGTATAAATGGGTTATCATCATTACAAAGGTTGGCCCTAAAGTGACCATATAACCCAAAAACAATCTTTCTCCTTTGTGAAGCAATGCACTGTGTATAGATGGAAAAAAGATGCAGATACTCAATGGAAGAATCAACAAGTACAGAAATGCATTTCTTACCATACATAGTGAGAAGGCTAAAAGTGAGGTCCATGAATGAGTTCTCCCATGAGAATCTCCTCATAAAAATCTGCAAAAAGAATAGATACATACTCTTCTTGGAACACTCCATTAATAAGAACATACTCCTAAGTGACAGCGTTGTAGGCCTTAGTGATAAGGCTCCATGACTCCTGCCTTTGACATTCCATATTCCAAAGCCATCCACCATCATGCTGCTATGTGAGAAGATCTTCTTCCTACATGGAAGCCTCTCATGATCCTTAAAAGCTAAAGTGTAGACTCCTTACACTTTGAATGTGCCTTCATTCTCTTGGAAATATCATGATAAGTATGGGAAAAATTCTGCCCATACTCTCCCAAGTGCAACCACAGCAACAACAACTCTTGTTGCTCCCTCATATATCCCTCATACAAGCCATAGAGTAAGATCATGATGGTTGTCTTGTATGATGCCCCATATAAACAAGTCTTCTGTTGTTTTATAATATGGGTGCCATGCCATGCCTCCATCCACCACATGCCTCTTGACAAAGGGTATGATCCAAGATGGCCAAACTCCCTCAAGAGTAGCCAATGCAGCGTTGCTTCTTGCTGCCACATGTCATAAATCTGCAAGTGGTTCACCAACCTCTTACTCTCCATCCATCTCCATTAATCCAAATGTGGATGCCTCCAATCATTCTCCCCCTTGGTATCTTCCCAATGAAGACTACCAATCTCCAAAAACAGATATTTCTCCTCACACCTTATTGGAAGTTGAGATGTAACCCCTTGGAGATATTTTAGAAAATACCTCTCATCAATGATCCTCTTGAATCCAACAGGATCCAAGTGTGTTGAAGGTAAAACATCACCAAAAAGTGGCACAAAATTCCTTATGCCCTCCAAAATCTTACACCCTAACCCCTCATGATGCATGCAACTCAATAGGGGTGCAATGGAATGAATGTTCATTCCTCCTTTGTTTAAACCAAGGTCACACAGTGTGGTGCAAGCTTGTTGCTCCACCACAACAATGTGTTTTGATCCTTGACCATGTGAGGACAAATTTCCAAGGTTTACCATAAGATTTTCTGAAATGATAGGAAATGGAAATTTATGCATACCTTGGTGAGTTTTTGGAACATCTTGTATGGCTACAAGAGTTCCTTTCTTCAATGTGTTGGCTGATCCAACTACTGATATGGATGGCTGCTCCCTCATGAATGTGAGAGTGCTGATAAAGGTCTCCTCAAGTAGAGATGAGGTATCCTCCTTCTTCGATCTCTCACTGTCAAATCTTCTGATCACTCTTTGAGTGAAATCTGAAAAAGTAGATACCCTTGCATGACTCACATGGCTGAACCACCAAGAGATTTCCTTACCCTCCAAGTGCAACGCTGAGATCTCCACAACCTCTTCTTCCACTACTGGATGTAATAGGAAAAATGCTTCTAACTTCATCACCCAAACCCTTGTTGTACATATGGGTGATCCGTCAAAAGTGGACAATAGAAACCTATTTCCCTTCCCCATTCTATTGTTGTATGGTGTCCTTTCTTATTTCAGTTGGATAAACTGAGGAAGATCTAGAGTCTCTTTGAAAGCTCTAGGTTGGCACTTGTACTCTGTCAAATATCCACTCAGGATCTCATGTTCTGAGTAGTATTCTTGCTCTTCACTTCCTCTATGAGAATAGGAAGTGCATGGATCTTCTTCTTCCTCTTGAAACCTTCTAGAGGTCTCATTGCAGCTTTATCCTTCTTAAAACCCTCTAGGAGTTTGACGGCAACAAAACTGAAAGTCGGCCCCTAAGGAGAGTTGGTCTCTTTTCGTGGCTCTGTCAGCATTTCTCTTCTAAAACCCCATTCTCCTCCTCCAGGTGGTCTACCCCGACTTCTTTGATTTTATTTATCAAATTCGTGGGATTTGATAGGTAAACAATATCGACAAACCTTGGAATTAAATTATATCTCCGAACCTTATATTAATACCCGACGCTTCCAAACAACCAATCTTATAACGAACCTTTGACTCCGGGCCCACATATATAATCAATAGCCTATCCAATATATGCACCGTGCCTTGATTAACCTTCATGCATCTTCCTCATATGACCACCGTCCGATGGCTCCCCTCCAGATCAACGGCGCTCAACAATATCGTGCGGCCTCCTATGTCGAACTTTAACGTGCGATGGCGCGCAATGATGGCGGTTTTCGTGGGTCCACCTTTGCCACGTGTCGAATACTCTATGGAATCGCTCGCAATTGGAGAATACTGCTTGCTCCACAAAAGCGGTGTGATATGGGCAACCTAGGTTTTCTAATCCACTCACGGTTTTGGAATAGTGTTGACCAGGTTTCAAGCTGGGTCACGCTATCCCTCTTATTCATTAACTCACCTCTAACCTCGAGTCAAGGTTCCAATAGCAAAACAATTATGTCTCTTTGTTAAGCGGGAATTCTACTACTATTTGAATAGAGTTAACCGACCACGATCATGCACAGACCTCGTCTGCGGTTGAGATTAAATTTGACAGATCTTGTTCGGATAATTCACGAGAAAAAAACAACCAGAGAAATGCGGAAGTTATGAAACAACTTGACTCAACAATTTCACATAGACCAGTGTTCAATCGCCTCACAATTAAACAATTTCTTCATGAATAAGAATTCGAGACAATTAAATGGCCAATGAGCACTGAAGTTATTTAACTGGAAGCAATTGTAAACACACATATTTTATTGCAGAAATCTCCCTTTTCTTCCCTTTTTTTTTTTCAATACATCCGAGGGATACAATTTATATACATTACAATGTGTCTCCTCGGTTCCTCTGTGAGGACCATTTAGAAAATCAAAAGCCTAATTACAATTATTCAACTAACTGGAACATGACAGATGGACTGAACCTAACTATTCAAATTCTACAAATTCTAACTAATATAAATGATATAGTCAGCTGAGGTATTGACACCTAGCTATTACAATTCAATGATTTTGAACCCTCCTGCCACAACATGTGGACAAAACCTCCTACATTGTTGGCTAGTGTCTGATGCCCCTGCATCAGACTCCGGAGGGAAATTTTCTTCATGGGCTCCTGTCCATGAGCTCTTCCACTGATCTGCCTATCTTCTGCAACATTCCTTCAGTCATCCAAGTGGCATCTTCCTCTGGCTTGTCCTTCCATTTAATTAAGTATTGAAAGTACTCTTGTCCTCTGGTCTTCCTGAACACTCTTTTGTCCAATATTTTCTCTGGTTGCAATGGTTGTGCTGGAGGTAGCTGATCTTTCCACTCAATCTGTCCCTTGTCTGTTGATCTTTCTTTTGCACCATCATCTTCATACTTGTAGAAATCTGCAAGATTAAAAATGGGAGATATTCCAACATCAGATGGCAATTCAATCTCATAAGAATTTGCAGAAAAATTTCTAAGTATCTTGCATGGCCCAATATTTTTGAACTTCAGTTTATTGTACTGCTTCTTTGGGAATCTCTCCTTTGTCAAGTGCGCCAAAACAAAATCTCCTACTTCAAAATGAACTTATTTTCTGCTCAAGTCTGCTCTGCCTTTGTATTTGATGTTGCTGCCTTGTAGTCGCTGTTTCACTTGTTCATGTATTGCCTGGATCTCTGAAGCAAATTCTTCACCATCAGCACTTCTCATCTCTGCCCTTCCCAGATTTCTTAACTCTGATATTCCCCTAGGGTGCATTCCATATACAATATGGAATGGGCTCTGTCATGTGCTCATGTTTGGTGAGTCATTATATGCATATTCTACCTGGGGAAAAATATGGTCCCACTGCTTGGGATGCTCTCCTGCAAGACCTCTCAACAAATTTCCCAGACTCTTATTCACTACCTCAGTTTGTCCATTAGTTTGAGGATGATAAGCTGAGCTAAAACTCAGTTTGGTACCAATTTTCTTCCATAGTGTCCTCAAAAAATGACCCACAAATCTGGTGTATCTATCTGAAACAATGCTCTTAGGAAACCCATGCAATCTAACAACTTCTTTGAAAAACAAGTTAGCAACATGGGTGGCATCACTAGTTTTATAACATGGAATAAAATGTGCCATTTTGGAGAATCTGTCCACTACAACAAAGACTGCATCATTCCCTCTTTGAGTCTTGGCCAATCCTAGAACAAAATCCATACTCACCATGTCCCAAGGCCTGTCTGGAATAGGCAAGGGAGTGTACAATCCTGCATTCTGGCTCCTTCCTTTGGCATATTGACAGATTTTTCAATTCTTCACAAACTTATCCACTTCTGCTCTCATATTAGGCCAATAATAGAAGTGACTCAGCTTCTCATAATTTTTATCAGTACCAAAGTGTCCAGCAAGTCCACCACTATGCTTCTCCTTAATCAAGTTTTCTCTCATGGATCATTTTGGTACACACAGTTGGTTTCTTCTGAATAGTAAGTCCTCCTGCAAGAAATAATCCAGCCACTGGCTTCTATCTGTTAGAGCAGGGTTACAACATGCCTCAAATGCTTCCTTAAAATATGAATCCATTTTATACAATTCTTTGAGAAAATCAAACCCTACAACTTCAAAATTTGTTTCTTGAACAAGCATGTGCCTCCTACTCAAAGCATTAGCTACTTTATTTGCTTGGCCACTTATGTGTTTCAAAACAAAATTAAAACCTTGGAGATACTCAACCCATTTGGCATGATTATGCTTCAACTTGGGCTGCTGTACAATATACTGCAAAGCATGATTGTCAGAATATAATACAAATTCCTTGGACATCAAATAATGCCTCCACTTTTTCAGTGCCTGAACAATTGCATAGAATTCCTTCTCATAAGAGGAATACCTCCTTCTGGTGTCATTCAGATTTTCACTGAAATAGGCTACAGGCCTATCATCCTGACTCAACACAGCTCCAATGGCCTCCCCACTGGCATCACACTTTACTTGAAATGGTTTAGTAAAATCAGGCAGAATCAAAACAGGCTTCTCAGTTATTTTTTTCTTCAAAAGCTTAAATTTTCTTTTTGCTTCAGTAGTCCACTTAAATGGTTGTTTTCTCTTCTTTATTGTCTCAATTATGGGTGCATTAATCTTACTGAAGTTTCTTATAAACTTTCTGTAAAAACTAGCAAGTCCATGGAAACTTCTTACCTCAAAAACATTTCTGGGTGAAGGCCGCTCCACAATTGCCTTAACCTTTTCTGGGTCCATCTGCAGAAACAACAAAACCCAAATACACCAACTTTTCCTTCATGAATGAGCATTTCTTTAAGTTTATCAACAGTTTCTCTTGGTGCAGCTTCTCAAGACATGATTAAGATGCCTTAAATGTTCTTCTTTAGTTCTGCTGAAAACTAATATATCATCCAGATACACTATTAAAAATTTACCAATGAATTCCTTCAATACTTCATTCATAAGTCTCATAAAAGTGCTAGGTGCATTTGACAACCCAAAAGGTATTACCATCCATTCATACAGTCCTTCATTTGTTTTAAAGGCAGTTTTCCACTCATCACCCTCTCTTATTCTGATCTGATGATATCCACTTTTTAAATCTATCTTTGAAAAATATTTAGCACCACTCAAACAGTCCATTAAATCCTCAACTCTGGGAAAAGGGAATCTGTACCTAATTGTGATCTTATTGATTGTTCTGGAATTAGTACACATTCTCCAGCCTCCATCTTTCTTTGGGCTCAATACTGCTGGTACTGCACATGGACTCAAAATTTCTCTGATCAGCCCCTTGTCCACCAACTCCTGTACTTGTCTCCTGATTTCCTCATTTTCTGTGGGAGTCATTCTGTAGGCTGCCTTATTTGGAAAATTTGAACCAGGGATAAAATCTATCTGATGGTTGATCTTTCTCACAGGTGGTAGCTCATCAAGTAAATCATCCACAATAATGTCACAATAATTGTCTAACATCTCTTGGATTTCTACTGGCAAATCAGAAATCTTTGCAGAAGTAAGAACTACCTTAGGTTTGAAAATTAAATCAAAACTTACCTCTTCTTCTTCTATCTACTGCAGATATTCCTTTTCGCTCAGCAACAAGGTCTTCGGATCAATCACTCTGGTTCATGGCTCTCCTTCTTCCATGGGTATCAATGTATGATGTACCCCATCCTTGAAGAACTTGTAAGTTTTCTTCTTGCCATCATGCACTGCTGCTCTGTCAAACTGCCAAGGTCTACCCAGTAGTATATGACACACATCCATGGGCATTACATCACACAGGACCTTATCTTTGTACTTGCCCATTTGCAGCTCTATCTCACACTGTTCTTTTACAACCAGCTTGTGCCCTTTATGCAGCCAAGACACCCTGTAGGGAGTTGGATGCTCCCTTGTCTTCAGCTTCAACTTCTCTATCACCTCAGTGGAAACCAGATTTTTTGTGCTGCCACTATCAATGACTAGCTGGCAGCATTTCCTTTGGACTTTGCATATGCTCCTAAAGAAATTCTTCCTTTGTGCAGGCTCAGTGACCTCTTTGGATTGCTTCAACAGGACCTTGTTAACCACCAAGGACTCTCCCCTTTCTGGTAGAATTTCTTCTTCAATTTCTGCCTCTTCTCCAGCCTAGGCAACAACAACATTTCTTGGACCAGCACCCACATTCTTTGGACACTCATAGTGCTTATGTCCCACTTGCTGACATCTATAGCACCTCAACTCTCTACCTATGCCTATGTCCCTGCCTCCTCTTCATTTTCCTCTACAAGAACCCCTTCCACCCCTTGCATCATCCTCTGTAGATGCATTTTGAGGTGAGCTACTGTTAGCTCCATCCCTGGGTGTAGTAGGCTTTCCTCTACCACCCTGACTTCCCTTTCCACGGAAATTACCTCTCTTCTTGGCAGACTGTTTCCTCAGGAGTTTCTCCTCTAATTTCAAGGCCATCTAGTAGGCCTCTTCCACTATCTTGGGAGACAGAAGACCAATCTCATCTTGGATCTCCAACTTGAGACCATTCACATCTCTGGCAGTTTTCTCTGGAGTGTCTTGAAATTTCCCAGCTCTTATGCTCACTCTGTAGAATTCCTCTATGTATTCCTTTACTGTCAGCAACCTCTATCTCAGGTTTTACATTTGCCTATACAATGTCAATTGATAATCACTTGGAAAGAATTTACCTTTTAATTTAGCCATCATTCTGGTCTAGCTTTTGATAGGTTGCTTGCCAACTCTCCTCCTTTCTTCCTGCACTCCATCCCACCAAAGTGCAGCATGTCCTTTCAGCTTTGTCACTGCAAAATTTACCTTTTTATCTTCGCTTATTTCTTCATAGTCGAATCACTTGCTCATTTCATTAATCCAATCCACCAGCTCCTCTGGATTCAATCCTCCTGCAAAATTTGATACTTCAATTCTGGGCTTAACTGCAGACCCCAGAACAGTTCTTAGGAGCCTCATGTCAGGAGGAATCTCAACATTTTCTTCAACTTCTTCTATTTCAGGTTCACTGATGTCTTCAGGATCTCTTGGTTGTCTTCGCTCTATGAAATCCATTCTGGCCTCGACCCTCTGCAACATCCCCAACACCTCTGCATTGGCAACAGGTCTCCTTCTGCTAGCACCTCTACCAACTCGGATTGCCATGTCAGCTCTCTGCAAAAACAAGTCAAAAACGCTCTGATACCACAAATGACGGCAACAAAACTGAAAGTCAGCCCCTAAGGAGAGCTGGTATCTTTTCGTGGCTTTGTCATCATTTCTCTTCTAGAACCCCGTTCTCCTCCTCTAGGTGGTTTACCCCGGCTTCTTTGATTTTATTTATCAAATTCGTGGGATTTGATAGGCAAACATTATTGACAAACTTTGGAATTAAATTATATCTCTGAACCTTATATTAATACCCGATGCTTCCAAACAACCAATCTTATAACGAACCTTTGACTTCGGGCCCACATATATAATCAATAGCCAATCCAATATACACACCATGCCTTGGTTAACCTTCGCGCATCTTCCTCATACGACCATCGTCTGATGGCTCCCCTCCAGATCGATGGCGCTCAACAATATCGCGCAGCCTCCTATGTCAAACTTTAACGTGTGATGGCGCTCAATGATGGCAGTTTTCATGGGTCCACCTTTGCCACGTGTCGAATACTCAATGGAATCGCTCGCAATTGGAGAATACCGCTTGCTCCACAAAAGCAGTGCGATATGGGCAACCTAGGTTTTCTAATCCACTCATGGTTTTGGAATAGTGTTGACTAGTTTTCAAGCCGGGTTACGCTATCCCTCTTATTCATTAACTCACCTCTAACCTCGGGTTAGGGTTCTGATAGCAAAAAAATTCTGTCTCTTTGTTAAGCGGGAATTCTACTACTATTTGAATAGAGTTAACCGACCACGATCATGCACAGACCTCGTCTGTGGTTGAGATAAAATTTGACAGAGCTTGTTCGGATAATTCATGAGAAAACAACAACCAGAGAAATGTGGAGGTTATGAAACAACCCAACTCAACGATTTCACATAGACCAGTGTTCAATCGCCTCACAATTAAACAATTTCTTCACGAATAAGAATTCGAGACAATTCGATGGCCAATGAGCACTGAATTTTTTTAACTGGAAGCAATTGTTAACACACAGATTTTATTGCAGAAATCTCCCTTTTCTTCCCTTCTTATTTTTTTTCGATACATCCGAGGGATACAATTTATATACATTACAATGTGTCTCTTCGGTTCCTCTGTGAGGACCGTTTAGAAAATCAAAAGCCTAATTACAATTATTCAAGTAACTGGAACATGACAGATGGACTGAACCTAACTATTCGACTTCTACAAATTCTAACTAATCTAAATGATACAGTCAGCTGAGGTATTGACACCTAGCTGTTACAATTCGATGATTTTGAACCCTCCTAGCCACAACATGTGGAAAAAACCTCCTACATTGCTGGCTAGTGTCTAATGCCCCTGCATCAGAGTTTCATGGCATCTTTCTTCTTTCATTTGGTGAACCTCCTTGGAGAGGCTCTTCTTAGATCTGAAAATTGATGAGAGTAATATCATCCTCTCCATCATTCTGATCTCCTCTTCTTCTTCTGGATTGGATCTGAAATCCACAGGCTAATCCAAGATGGCAGCTCTGATACCACTGTAATATCCCAAAATGGGAAATTTCTACAACATATAGAATATATGAAGATATTACGAAGTTTGAGCTTCAGTAAATCATGGGCATGACATTGTAAATCATCTCATAAGATGTAAGAGAACATCTCACCAGGAAATGAGAGCACAGCAGCAAGAATATGGCCTATACACTCCTTCAAAAGTGGGGAAATGCAACAATATAGGGTATAAAGCAGTTGGCTTCAGAAAATAACGCAATATCTGTGGGAAATGGGACTTGGATCCCTTATAATATACAATATATAGTTCACATTCATAATTGGAGCAGAAACAAATCACTCTAGCCAACATAAACAGATCTCCCAAAGCCGGTATGACTCAAATAAGCGCAAACCCCATAGTTTAACTCATGCAGAAAGGACCGAAGAATGTATAGCATTATTTTATTAATGGTTTATGAAGAAAATAATGAGAAATAATATATCTGGAGTCTACAAGCATCCAATGGCTGAGAAAATGGAGATTCCTTCCTTTTTATAAACAATAAGAATAACCCGGCAAGGGCTTCATGAGAGTACAATGCATAAAAGTGCAAATCTGCAGATCTAGGTCTAAAAAATGCAGTTATACTATAGATTTGTATAAATATGGATTAAAAGTGCAAATAATAGAAGAATAATGAAAAACAGAGCTTTCCGGGAGAAGGGTTGGCCCTTCCTCCCAGGAACAAGCTCACAAGCAAGGGTTCAAACCCTCTACTACAACTCTGGGAAAAATGACACAGTTTCTTTAGAGAACTCTATTGTAAGTGATGGGAGTTTCTTTGGCCACATGCTAATATGTCCAATATGCTCAGAAATCTCCTGGACAGATCTTGGAAATAAAGGGCAGCTCCCTCCTCTGAAAGATAAGCCCGGAAGTTCGTGTTGTAAGTATTCCCCTACAACACAACGTTCCACTCTACAAGAATAACGTTGTAGCTGAAGGAGGATGCTTGAATTCAAGCCTAGATGTGGAAAATTGCTGAGAAATGCTCCTCCAAGAGTCCTCTCAATGAAGGAGAAGGAATCCCTAAGAAATAATGCCTTGTGCTAAATAGCACTACAACTCTGCTAAACAACAAGAGAATGCTCAATAGTCTAAGCAGACCAAAATCAATAATCCATAAGCTAACCTCAAAAGTCTACTATCTCCCTCCTTATAAATTTTATGAGCATCCTCACCTTGGGTCCCACCCATTAGGTTTTCCAACACCACATGGTCACTTTCCCTCCAAAACTACGTTGTAGCTCCATTAAGGCTACTCCTCCATACTGCGTTGTTGACTTGTTCAACTTGACTGAATCAACATGAGCCTCTTCCTATTCATACATGGAAAGTGCAAAATCCAGCCACTAGAATGTCCCCTTTTCACACCAAGAGTGTTTTTATGCTAATACGAGGTGAGTATGGTCTTTTTCCCCATTTATTCATCTACTTAGGTGCAAAGATAAAAATTTAATATTCCTATTAGCTGCATGTTAATTTTAGGAATATTACATCACCCCAATGATGCCAATTCTAGGTTGCATGCTAACTTAGACTTAGACATGATAGATCCTTTGATGTATAGACAATCGATTAGATACTTGATGTATTTTTCACAGTGAACACCTTGATCTAGTTCATAGTTGAGCTGAGGCATATTAATAGGATAGTTGAAAAACATTTTCTTTGATATTTTAAGGGTACAATACAGTATGGTTTGAAATAGGCCTTTGTTGGAAGAACATTCAGGACCAATCTTTACTTATCCTTTAGGGGTGAATTCATTGGCATGCTTCCTTATTTGGTGGTTGTAGCTGTTCAGTTTGATCTTCATGGGGATTTGGCAGTGCTTGAGATTCTCTTCTCCATTTAGTATTTACCCTTTGGAATATTAGGTGCAAGTTTGATTAGTTTCAATTGTTCTCCGCAGTAATATAATTTATGGCAGATATATCATTTGTTGCATCAATGGCATCCATCAGCCCTTATTCTCAATGCAAGATGGGTTTCATTCCATCGAAAAGATAGGTGAGTGTGTAGATTAGACAATATATGGTCCATACAGCTTTCATATAAGTTGTGGGTCTTTGCATAGCTTTCACTTATTAGAGGATTCCCTCCAAGGCCAAATTGGTCAAGAGAAAACTTAATGATGGTTTTTTCCATATTTTCCACCATGCCAAAACAATGTTTGAATATAACACATACCCAATAGGAATGACTATTTAAATATGAAAGTCATTTGTTTGATGTATTATTTCTTGGGTCCAAAGGTGTGGCCAAGTACAAGTGATTTTTTTCTTTGGCATGGAAAGTACATGATTGAGACCTTGAAAAGATTCCAAATGAATGTTTTTAAATCCATGGTCACCCCAATGATGCCAATTCTAGGTTGCATGTTGACTTGGACTCAGATATGGTACATCCTTTGATTTATAGACAATTGATTAGAAACTTGATGTATTTTTCATAGTTAACACCTTGATCTAGTTCATAGTTGAGATGAGGCATATTCATAGGATAGTTACAAAACATGTTCATTGGTATTTTAAGGGTACAATACAATCTGGTTTGAAATATGTCTTTTTTAGTAGCACATTCAGGACCAATATTTACTTCTCCTTTAGGGGTGGATTCATTGGCATGCTGCCTTATTTGGTAATTGTAGCTATTCAGTTTGATCCTCATTGGGATTTAGTAGTGCTTGAGATTCTCTGCTTTAATTATTATTTACCCTTTGGAAGATTAGGTGTGGATTTGATTAGTTTCAATTGGTCTCTGCAGCAATATAATTAATGGCAGATATATCATTTGTTTGATCAGCCCTTATTCTCAATGCAAGATGGGTTTCAATCCATCCAAAAGATAGGTGAGAGTGTAGATTAGACAATATATGGTCCATAAGGCTTTCATATAAGCTGTGGGTATTTCCATGGCTACCAATGATGGTCAAAAGTAGACTTAATGATGGTTGTTTCCATATTTTCCACCATCCCAAAATATTAAAGCATATCTTGTGGAACTACCAATTCACTGGGATTTGTTGGAAGCACATTCAAGACCAATATTTACTTTTTTAGCAGTGGATTCATTGGCACACCACCTTATTTGGTGATTGTAGCTATCCATTTTGATCCTCCTTCATTGGGATCTGGCAGTTCTTGAGATTCTCTTCTCTACTTAGTATTTACCCTTCAGAAGATTAGGTGCAGGTTTGATTTTGAAGACAAGGCAAGTTCTTTGTCTACTTTCAGTACCATGTAGTGTTAGACGTACATCACAAATTGTAGTCCAAGGGTACTTTATTGATAAAATATGCACAAGCATTAGATGCAATTTCCTATTCAGACTTTATTTCTGCTTAATAGTCTTATGAAGGAAAACACATTCACCATTTTATAAACCTGTCCACTCCTTGATTTGTTTTTTTAAATATTTTTATGTAAATATAAGGCATACTTAAACAAAAGTGAGTTACATACCTAATAACTCACCTTGGCACTGCCCATTGGGGGCAGCTCAATTGATGATCGCCATGATATTAAGTATAATGTAAACAAAGAGATTCAAAGTTCAAAATCCCCATGAGTCAAGCCAACAAAAGAAATAAAAAAACTCACCTTGGCACTAACTTCTAACAATAATGGTTTTACTAACAAAAAACACAGCACTCTCCTATAATACAGAAATAACGTACACTATGACATAAATAATATAATGCTCCTCACTATGAGACAAAAGTTAGCTTTCCAAAAAATTTGAAACCAGCGTCGTCTATTTTTGAACACCTAGCATGGCAATGCACTCTACAACATCGAGCTCATTAAGAAGGTAATCATTAATTATCTGTGAGTGACTCTTCACAGCCATAAATGTCATTTGATGTTCTATCAACATGCTTCCAATTGAACCAAAATTCCAATGTATGTCTTCGTTGATATAAATTCTTCAGAGAATTAAATACTTTCACAATTTATTCAAGATTTAGTATTATAGAAAAAATCGAAAATGGTCTGATTAAACCAAATTCCATTTTATGTCTTCATTCATATAATTTTTTCACACAATTAAACAGTTTCACAATTTCTTCAACATACCTTGTGTGTGATCATGGAAAGTGGGAAGTTCCATGGAGTAATGGCACCAACAACACCTATAGGCTCTCCCAAACCTTCTTTTATAGGCTTTCCATTTTCTAATGTCATAAGCTTCCCTAAATATTCCTTGTGTGCCATTAGTAAATCATACCATTTTTGAAGAATTTTTTTTGGACATAGCAAAAATTCACTATTAAAACCAAAGGCACATGAAAGTAAGTGCGAGAAACAAAGGAATAGTAGCTTGCCTCCATCTGTATTCGCATTGTCTCCAACAAGCCCGCAAGTCTAGGTGTTCTGGCAGGTTTTCTTTGGTACTTATCTTGGAATCCATGAGGAAACTTCCTTCACAGGTTTAGCTTTTTCTCATCCCTTCTATCCTTTGCTAGTGTTATAATGTTGCTACCATCAGTTTCGCAGATTAAGACAAATGATAAAAACAATCAAACAACTTCCCTTTTATAGGGAAGAAACACAATATTGTGTAGCTTTTTCCCCACTATTAATTGACCTTCAACCAAATATCAATATTTACAATAGACACAACATCATAACTCACACTGCTCCTCCTATAGATGCAAGAAGAACCTCATATGTGTTTTTCCTAAGATCGTCATCGGACAAGCCTACAAAGAGTATATAAAACAAAAATAAGCATAATTAGAAATACCAAGTAACTCTGAAAAAGTGAATGCATATAAAATAAATTTAAAACAGCTAACGGACTGGCTATTAGCATATTCCTATCAGCACAACTAATATTTGACCCTTACAAAATATTGTTGCATGATTAATATGAATATTATTGTTAATTAAAGGAGAGAGAAAACTTACCCTTGATCATAATTAAAGGAAAATTTACCTAGAAAGAATTCAGCAGTATACCCAATATCAAGGATGTAGAGGTGATTACTGGCAGTAGCTAAAACCATATAAAAACTAGATCAGAAGTTTGGTACTTTAATAATAGCAAACAATAAATTGAATAAAATCACAAGACCTAGAAACTAGCAAACAATAAATTGAATAAAATCCATTTCATACCAATGAATAGTAAAAGCTACGATGGTTTGGTTTTTACATGGTTTTGACCTCTTTAGGACACAAAAAAATGATGTAAATAAGGCCAAAATTGAGGCATATTTAGGGCCTAAGATTGCTTATAAGTTTGCTAATGTTTGAATCAATAAATCAACTCTCAAATCTGTTTTAGTACTCTGTTTTATTTCTGGTTTTAGTTCCATTTGAGGAATCCATCGATAGTAAATTTTGAATCAATGTGTTTCATCACAATAGTAAGAGTTATTCATGTTTTTTGGAGCTTTGAATTGAAAGTGCATACCTTGCTTCATTTCTCTCTCTTAATAAACCAATATTTTTGTGGTATTTTACTTACTTTTTCATTTTTTTATGTGCAAAAAAAGATGGACTTGTCTTATAAAATTACTATCGATGAAGAGAAACCTGTCATTGGCATTTTCAAGTGTCGAGAAGGTTGTACATTTGCTGAAATCCGTGATGAAATTGTGGATGATGGAATATTGAATACCCTTTTGATTTTATCCAGGATGGATTAGCTTTAAATCCAAAGCAAGAGAAGAAATGGAAATTTTATACAACACTTTTAGGCATCAAGAGGAAACTAGGCACATTGATGTGGACACAAGGGGTTCAAATGCAGTGGAAATAATACCAATCTTTGAAAACATTGAAGAGAATGTGGAGGAACCTATGCATAAACAACCAAGAGTTGAAAATATGCCTTTGCCAGTGGAAGAAGCCACAATTGTTGATCCTTGTGTATTAGAATCTTGGGAAAAAAAATGTGAAAATTTTAATGGAAGAGTTTTTCACTGAGAAACTTACTCTCAAAGTATATTAAAAAAAGGGAGAATCTAAAATAAAGATCTATTGTGAAATTTGTGGCATTGATTATGGAATAGGTGATGTATCCTTGGTAGCGCGAACAATGCGCAACTTCAAAACCATCATATGAAAACAACGTCCCATCAATAATGCCTTTCAATGCCAAGTGGTAGTGAAATTCCTTCATGTAACAAAGTACAACAAACAACAGTGGTTGGAGATCAATTTCATATTGATCAAGAAATCAAACTTTTAGATTATTTCGACAAGACACAAGAGCATAATGTGTTCAAGTGGATAATCTGGATTCTGTAATCAACAAAAAAACCCATAAGTTTGAAAACCATAAGAGCCTAATTTGTTCAAGGTGCTGCAAGCAACACTTGCAAACTATAAGGACATGAAAAAAGTGAGAGCCGAATGTACACGATGCAATAAATGGTTTTTTTTAGCGCCGAAAAGTGGTAATATTGTGAGTTTTCTAAATGTACACATGAAATCAAAGAAGCACACTACTACTACTAAAAATGAGGCTTCACATCAGGAGACTGGGCTGAGGATTGGCACAATTGGGAGACCTAAGAAGCCTACCAATGATAATTCTGAATAAATTTTGACTAGGTTATTAGTGCCATCATCACCATTAGTATTATGTAGGGTTCTACAAGTGCAACTCCTTCTACTTCATGTGTGTTAATTAGTGGTTAATTAATAGTTTAGACTAAACTTGAAAATGAATTTGTATATTATTTTATTTATCTTACTTTCAATTTCTTTGTTTTTTTATTGTGTTGTCATCGTATTATAGCTCAATTGTCTCCCTTTTTACTACAATGTTTGGGGTATTGGTATCCTTATATTGATAGACATGGGGAGAGATTGGAAATGAAGGTCTTAATGGATGATAAAAGGGGTGTAAAATTATCGGGCATAGAGAAGCATACCAAGATCATGCTATGTTATGAGGATATTGAATGTCATATTGATGGTACATAAAGGCATATTCAATTAGGGGAATTTTGAGGTCTAAAATGGGCCTCCTAAGGAAATAATAAAATAATAGCTAAACCAATAAAATAATATTTATGAATTTTCAATTCATTTTTTGCACCACAATCCATGTAACCATAGTTAAATTCAATTCAAAAGTTGTACCAAAATAAAATTAATAAAAAATTTGTATTGATGTGACTATAAATAAGAATGAGATTTTCAAGAAAAAGTCATTATCATTGAACAACTAATGCATTTGTCCTTTGTACTTAAATAACTTAAAATAAAATATAAATATAAATTTATAAATTCTTAATTACATTATATGTTATTAATTAAAATTTATATTATTTAAATTGTATAATAACATGTAATTAATATACTATATAAAAATAATATAATAGAATAAATGTATAGGGATATGCATTGTTTCTTTCAAGAAATATGAAATGACAAAAGTATATTTTTATTCAAAAAGTGTGAAATGAAATTTATTATGAGTATACTTTGACTTTTAAAGTACTTAGAGCACTACCATGGTTAACCATGAGTTTTTATCCACCATTGAGAATGTGACAAGTAAGTACCTTTAACTCAAGTAATGCCACCTCAACCATTAGGGATGATGTGAGACACTAAAATGTGATTGGTTCTCATAAAGTGAATTTTGATTGTATATTTTCCTTAGGAGGCCCATTTTAGACCTCAAAATTCCCCTAATTGGCATTGCCAGAGGGGTTCTGAAATAGGGATCCATTTTGATTCATTAACATGTAGATTTTGTAAGTTGGTTCTAGAATGTAATGACTTCAGGATGCAATTATATCATGAATCAAGGTGCACCAATAAAAGAAGTGAACGAGATACAGGAAAAGGTAGAAGATTGGACTATTTGACTCAAAATGAATTAAAGAATGTTGCAAGGGTTTCAAATGCTAACCATAGATCAATAATGTGATCTCTTTGGTGGGAGAGGATAAAGGTTGCTATACTCTCTATTAGAATGAGATCTCTAAAGGAAAAGTTGTTTGAATCGGCATAAAGGAAGGATGTCTTTAGGTTTTGTAAGAATGTTTTTGAGGCACATAAGCAAGGAAAATTATAAGGTGAATATGCAGTTTGGGAATTTGTCAAGGATATACTTCATAACTTGATTCATGGAAAAACAGGGAGAAGGTATAGTACATCCACAAAATCCCTTTATGAGATGATCAAGTTATGGAGAGGTCCTAGATTACATAACCTTATTAGCTTGAACCTGGATGGTCCTTCAATATCTACAACTTTAAGGCAAGTTAGAAATTCATTGACATATATCCCAAGGGAGCACGAACACATTTTTGACCCAGTTTTAAAAAATTATACTTCTTATAAAGCCAAACATGGTATATATGGACCAATTCATGTATGCCTTGCTGAAGATGAAACAATTGTGAAAAAATATGTTAGGTGGGTAGAAAACAGCGATACACTAGTGGGGTTTTGTGGTTTGAAAGAATAACATCAATGTTAATCACATTTCTTGGTGACAGTTGGTGAGGGAGATTTAGGCTATGAGATTATAACAAATTCTTTTAAAAACAATGTTATTGGGCATTATGCATGTGTTATTATTGCAAACCCTTGACATGAAAAAATTCCTCATTTGGTTGTGGTTATTCATCAAACATACAATAAATTCAATGCAAATTTTGTTTATTAACAATGGTAAAAGGTAGAATTTATATGGAATAATCACGTAGAAAAAAATTTGGGACCTATTGTTGGTCATTCCTCAGATGGGGATAACAAAAGAAGAAAAATTATGTTGAAGGATTACTCTTCAACATCAGGTCTTCGATATCAAATTCCTTGGGAAGGGTGGAGGTTAACTGGGTTGTATAATGGTTGTAATGTAACAGGATTGCATAACCAAGATTACATCCACAACGACAAAAATCTAGTGAATCCTTTCTTTAGCGATCGACAAGAATTGGTTTTAGGAAATGAGTACATAAGTTTTGTCCATGTCAGAATGGTTTATCACACTTTTAAAGTGGATGATCACAAGCTTAAGTGTGAAGATATAGAGAGGATGGATCGAAAAAATTGGGGTTCCGTACAACGCATTGCTTCAAGGCATGTTCAGAGGTGTTTGAAAGAGTTGAGAATTACACCAAGTGGAAAGTTAGAGAGGACACTAGATACAGAGACTTACCTAATGACGGTTGCTGACTACATTGACATATTTATGTCTCATAGTTTGAGCCTCTAGGAAAGAGTGTGAAATGATTCACGAGTTCATCATTTCTTTGCATTTTTTTTATGTTGGGTAAAAAAACAATCTCATACTAATTTCAACATAAATTTCATCAGCAAAGAGGCATATCAAGATGTGAAAATTTCTTGCCATTTTGCAATTTTGTTGATGAGATTGTTTCGAGATCAATACTCTAACTTACCATGTGTTTTGCACTTGAATGGGTTAGATGTATGTGAGAACTTCTTTAGCAAAGTTGGTGGGATGGTTGGAGTGGAGAGGGCCTATGATTTCACTGACTTGCTTCATGCTGTTGGAACCCTTAATACATTTGTTGAAGAAGAATCAAATTCCCAAGGGCTTCATTTTAATAAATCCCATAAGAAGCAAGAAAGAATTTGGAATAAATTGCACCAAGAAACAATACAAAAAATTGGTATAATATCGCAATATGATTTAATATCCACAGACGCTAAAATTGTAGAAGCCCTTAAGAATGGATTGAAGGATGCACAAGACATTTTATCAACTCTTGGAATGAAACCATAAAATTACACTCAATGTTCTTGGTGGGTGAAACCATGGATAGAGGATAAATATTATCCAACATTCCAAATTGTGTATGAAGTAGTTGATGATTCTCCACTGAGATGTTCCAACTCTATATTTCAATATTTATCTTCATTGGTACATAATGAAAGTGAATTGAAAATAATGGAAAGTGAGTGGAGACATGAGTTGGATGAAATTTTAGATTCCACTGATGAAAATGTAAGCAAAGCTATAAAACCAATGGTGAATCTTGATGGTAAGGATATGTTCAAAGCATGTTTGGTTAGTTAGTTGAATGGAAATCCAACATTATCCAAATATAGGTTGACAAAAGTGAGAATTGGGGTTTAATTTAGGCAAGATGGGAATACTCTACAAAAGGGTGTTTCAATTAGCTTTGGAATTGCATCAGATTGTGGGGTGTTGTTTGAAAACAAATCAATTCCCCCCATTGAACGTACTACAAGAAAAGGTGTTCCTATAAGTAAAAAACAAGGTGTTTGTTGTGGAATGTGGTACATTGGAAGGGTTTAGAGAATAAGGAAGAAGGATGGTAACAAGGTGTTTGATTACCATAATGACATCGACCTTTTGGATAGATTAGAAGGCATCAAGCTTCAATTATGTTTCTATAGTAGAATAAAGGGGCAACGCATGTATAAGTATGATTTGAATGATCATGATTTTGTACAAATTGAATCTATTATAGAAATCGAAAACTTATTGTACTTTGCTAAGAATGATACATAAAAATTAGAAGAAAGTGATTACAAACTTTTTTTCAGATTTTGTGAAAATTTTGAAGGTTAATTTTCAAAATATTCTACTTTCACTTTCCTTATGTATTTCCATATGTTGGATTATTTAAAAATAGTTTTTGGTTAAGTTTTTTTTGATTTGTTTGTATGAATCTGATGTTAATTTTTTAATTTTTGGCTTTAGGTCTAGTGAATACTTCAAAATGTGAATGTTCGAGATAACCCAACCTTTTTTTGCTACCTACTTTTTGGTGTAAGTTTCTTTCAATAGTCATTCACATTTTTGTAGTCGTGTTTCATTCAAACATTAATTTGGTATTTCTTCCATAAAAACAATATAATTATATGTACTTGTATAACTATATGTACTCCTTAACTCAACACATATATACAATTTGAATATAAGGGCATCCCTTACCTCAACACTTGTGTTGGATGCCTTTTACTGTGGTTCTTCTGAAGTTGGTGCATTTAATCATGAAAAGCAAGAAGAATTGGTTATTTTTTTATGAATATATTTTGAAGAAAATTATGTGGTTCTTCTCACTAATGTTAATGTTTTCCTTGAATTTTTAGATTAATGGTTCGCTTGCTAGAAAGGATATCAAGGATCTAATGGAACGAGGTTCAATTAGGATGGTTTATGTTCACTCAAGTCAAAAATTTACACCGGAGCAATGGCTAACACATTAAGTTCATTTTATTTTGAATGTTTTTGTGGTAGTTGGATTTCCTATTTTTCAAATTGGACATATAAATCAGAGTTTGTGGCTCAAATGTGCCATAAAAGTCTTTTTGAAAGTATTTATATTTTGGCCACCTTGATATCATTTTTATTTTTATTTTTGCAAAAATACATTTATTGTTTTGGAAAAATAGGCCCTTGTAATTTGGCCTATAAAAAAGAAATGTTTTTGTAATAGAGGGGGATTGGATATTAGATATAGCACAGGAGAGCTATTGTACTTGGAGATTTTTTTTTTATAATACAGAGGCAGTTGCAGTAAGAATTTTGGGATTCATGTGGTATGGCTTTATAGAATTGTATCTCCTTGATGTTTCATTTCATCGAATGCCTTCTCAATTCCATTTCATATCGTATGCTTTCACTGATTGTTCTAAAGAGTTATAAATAGAATTCATAAATCAACTTATGCTCTGTTTTGCAAGGGCAATTATGTTGTGTTACTTTCTTCTTATAAAATGAATTCATTATCTAAATGCTCATTCTAATTCCATTTCTCATCCTACACTGAAATGACAAAGCTCTGGATAATTTGACTGACCTTGAGAGATTGGAACTTTAGGCCCTGGTTTGATGAGGGATGCAGATCCAGGAATAGGCCCCAATAGAAATATATTTGCAGGAAAAAAGAAGACTCATTGGGCATTGGTAATATTCGACATTTTGTCACTTATTGTGGGTCATGATGTTGCTTCACTTCTTAACAGGTATTACTTTGATGATGGTGGTATTACTTGACAGGTATTACTTTATATAGATATGTAAAGTTCCACATCTAGTGCAGGTAGATTAGAAATTTTTCTTTGATTGCACATGTCTAGCATATGTAGTTTTTTAAAATGTGCCATTTACTAAAGTTTTTATTTGATCCATGTTTTCTATATATTGCTTATTTTAATCATTAATTTCAAATAGTTGTAGGTACATTTTACAACATGATGAACAAGATCAAATAAAATTGCATGTCGTGATTCTTGATAAGGATGGTGACATCTATAACAAGCTTGTGTGTTCTTTAGCTCCTGATATATTTGGACGCGAGGATGTCAAAAAAGCCATGCTTCTTCTTTTTGGTGCCAGAACTAGAAAATGCAGGGATGGAATGAAGGTATAATTCTTTTACTGAAGAGTTGTTACAAAGAAACTTGATTATCCCATTGGTGACTGTCTGAGAAAAATGTCTTGTTATTCTCCCTTATCTGGTCTCCAGAGTCTATATACAAAGGAAAAATTATATTTATTGCTCACATTTATGTTTTAATTTCAAATAAGAGTTGATTTGCATCTATGTTTGAATTGACTAAGAGAGGAGATATCCATCTTTGGAGTCCCTCATAGTTAAAGGGCGGAGAACTATGGCCACCTTAGGCTAGTTTCCTTGTTGAACACTCAAAATTAGCCACTTTGGATTCCCAACATCCCTAAAATAATCCCTGAAATCCTTAAAATAAGTGAGGTTTGGGGATTTTCATCTCTGGAGTCTATCGTTGGCTAATGGGTGGAGGATAATTACCTCTAAAATTCATTTTTTATGGGAAAAGGTAACATGTCATCCTCTAGTAGAGGAAGGTCCTACAATAATAGTTGAATGCTTACTAATTGGTATCTCAGTCTATATAGGTATAGAGGCTAGCACCTGACTTTCCTCATTCTCCTTTTCTGTTTTTTGTAGGACATTTTCCTATGCAACCTTTCACCTGATCCTGCTCATCTTCATCTAGCAATTTAGATGACTTCTCCATAACATGGCTATGCCATCACCAACCATTTGTACCCTGTGTCCATAGTTTCTATAAGGAAATGGTGTCCATATCAAGTTTTTTCTCAATTTTATTCAGCCATAATCAAGGATTGTATTAGATGTAGATTGTATTATTAAGACACAGATATTTTAACATGTTTCACCTTTGTGTATTTTTTGAAACACACTCCAATTTTTGAGTGTGAATTTAAGCACAAGTCTGGCTAGGCATTGATATGGAAGATCTCTATAAATTTGGTGCTTTTCTAGCATAAGTTTCCCACCACATATCTAAAAAAAATAAGAAAATAAGAAATGACTTATATTACATTTTTTTCTAGTAGCAAATATGAAAGAATGAAAACAAATTAGTTTTTCTTCCCTGTACTCCCATTTCAAAGACAAATAAATTAGTGCCCAATTTATACTTCTCCATGTTTCTTGTTATGGTTGAATGGTCAAATGGATTAGGCATGATCCTCCGAAGGTGGAAGAATTTATTTCGTAGTTTTTCCATAGAAACTAAAATCATGGTCTCGGTTGAGGTACAACTCGACTGATCAATGTGATGATGGTTTAGATGAATTTTTGATCAATTAAATCCCAGATTGTTATATTTTTTCATGCTCCAACTTACCCTAGACCTCATATGAAGGATGGGTAACTTCTTTTGCGCTAACCATTGCCTCATATAGGTAGTCTATTGTGTATTAATCAACATCTACTAGGTAAAAAATCTTTACCAAATGTTCTCTAACTTTTCAAACCTCTACTTTTTCCCTACAGTACACTACTTTAGTAATAGCTTACCCTTCCTATTTATTGCTAGATATACTATCATACTACTCATCTGAACTAAACATCCTTTTCATCTCCAATATACAACTAAGGATATATTGAAGAGAAATGAGGGTGGTGGCAGAAGATGTGAAGGTAGGATGCACCAATTCCTTTTTCTTTTCAATTTCCTAATTAGGCTAAGATCATATGCATGGTTATATAAAAATTATGTGATGTTCCTCACTAATTAATCATCCTTGATAAATTAAATTTTTCCCATGTCCTCACCAATTAGGTCGATATAATGGGCAGCACCAGAAGGCCAAATGAATGTGGGGTGTTTCTCCATTAACATCTTGTCGATGTCCACATAATTATAACTAGAAGCATTATCTATTATGACTTATACAACATGTTGCACACGTATCTTTTCGATAAATGCATTCAAAAGTTCATATAAAAATGCCCCATATTTTATTTGTGCAAATGTGTAACTGGATTTAATAAACATTGTTCCTTTGGGACAATAAACTGAAAAATTTTGGAGGGTCTTACTCTTCCTATCCTTACAACCGCAAGACATTATTGTGCACTCTTCCAATCTAGTTTTGTTATTGCTCTTTTCCTTTTGAAGAATTTCTTACCTGAACCTGTCATAAGTAGGGCCCTTATATCCTGTGCCAATAATATCAGCAAAATGAATCATTTCTTGGTAAGAAACTGAGCAATGCTAAGTAGTTCGTTGCATAGGAAACCATTTCCCAAACCCTATCAATTTCTTCATGTTTTTCATCAATTAATTTGATGGATGGTTATGCCCCGACTTAGTTATGGGAACAAATAAAGGAAATTTTCTTGTAGAAGGTGAAACTTTTGAGTCCTTCTCCCTTCTGGCCATCCCCAATATGCACGTGGTTCTTGCAGTTCTTTATATTCCTCTAGTTGCAAATTCAAGACACATATCCTCTATCTTCCGTACTATTTAGATAAGCTCTTTGTTTTAGTTTTGGTGTTGATTGGCTCTGAGAATCCTACCCCATGTCCTAGTATTTCTGCAAAGGTGGTATTTTAAATGGCTTATCCATCCATTCATCTCCTTTCCAAAAAGCTTACAGTTTAGTCTTTGGCAGTTTGACCCCTTATGATGTTGTAACATATTTTTGTTTTGTTTTGAGAAATGGTCTCATGGAGTCTCTTTGTCAAAAGTTGTTGTGCTATGAGGGTTGCATATCTAAGTCACCTATGCTCTGCACCTGGTCTCATCTACACCCACTGGGGGGTTTTTTGAACCAAAGTCTCTTTGTTAATAGAATTTTCATGCTACTTACCACTAGACCACACTCATGTGGGCATTTTTGACATATTTCTATAATGGATTCATATTTTTCATGTTGTCTTGTTAATTAATCAAGAATAGGGAAAAAAAATTAGAAACTAACCAAGGCTATATAATTTTTATATAAAAACAGACCTAGAAAATCGTTTAATCTATAAGTGAAAATTGTTAACAAGAGGAAAACATGATGTAGATTGCATAAATCTTGAATAGAAAAACTTACCACATATTATAACCATGAATGTAAAAACTGTAGATGGAAATTGATTCCCATTTCACAAAAGTTTTTTATAGCAATGAAATTCCTTTTTAGTTGCTCCTGAAATTGCTGGAAGATAGGGATTGCATTATGCATTCATTACTACTTGTATTATGTTTTCACTTTACCTTGAAAGTTTGAATCTATTTTATTACACTTTTTTTTTTTTGCATCTCTGTTTATTACACTATGTTTTTTAGTTTGAATCTATTGAAGCCAACACACTCTTTTTTTTTCATAGAACATGAAACTAATTGTTTTATTACAAACACTTTTTTGAATATGTTCACAGATTTCCATTCAAAGATGCGATGGTGATAATTGTCTTTGTGTTTGCTATTCGAGTTGAAAATCATATAATTAAGCTTTTGGTGCCCATCTCAATTGTTCTGATAAGACCCTATTTAGTAGTGAGGAATCAAGGGAAGGGCTTGGTACATGTGATGGAGGAAATCGCCCATTGTGACAGCAAAATTTTAGGATACTTCTAATATTAGACTTGATAGTTACAACATCTTGTGCAATTCGACATGTTTCCCGAAATTTTTTTCCTACCAACTGGTGTAAGTGTGGATTTGCAAGGGGCTTATTTGTCTTTTGTTGGTGTCCCAATACAAATGCATATGCATGATTGAAACTTGGGCATTCTTAAATATTTAAGGGCATCTTTACCCTTGAATATCATGTGGGCTCTTCACCTAATTTCAAGGAAATATGGAAATACATTTATGCACAATTTAAAATTACCCTTTTCAACCGCACTACAACGAAATGAGCATACCCTTCCATTGTTAAAAAGGTGACGCCCCTTTTTTTAGTGGAACTTATTGGAGGCTCTGGTGGAGCTCTTCTAGATACAACATTGGATCCCATCAAAAGTTTGATTGGGTTTTTTCCCTGTATAATTATGTTAAAAAATTTCATTGTATTTTTCAAAATGGTCTAATAAAAAATATTATTCCAAGGCATTTCTCAGTGGGTGATTGGAGAGCATATTTTACTTTCCTGTAATATATTTTCACTTCTTGAATCTAAACAATTGACTTGCCTCTACAGACTTTAAAATCTATGGGAACCCTTTTCTAAGCCTAAGAAAGCTTTGTTTCCTTGCTTCTCATCTTGGGAGGCCTGGCTGGTAGCTATTCACTAGTTCAGATTTGATATCATGGTCAGAGCGCAAGGAGAGGTTCATGTTGAATAACACTAATAAATTATTCCTTCATCATGTCACGGATTTTATTTCAAACGCCCTGTTATTCAATTTTTGCATTCATCCTCCAACCAAATGGTGTAGAGATTGGGATTGGAATTTTTCCAAAGCATTTAAAATTTATAAGCCATATGATGGGTATCATTGGCTGCCTGCCAAACCCAATTTGGACGTGCAGCTACAATAGTTATGGAGGCTTAAATATAAATAATTGACTTACCTCTATAGACTTTAAACTCTATGGAAATCCTTTTCCGATCCTAAGAAAGCTTTATTCGCCCACCTCTCATCCTGGGTGGACCAACTGCTAGTCATCAACTAGTTCATCCCACCCCAAATATTTTTTTTGTAGTTGGCTCGACTATCTTCAACATTTTTGGTTATGTGCCTTTACTTTGTCAAAATGGAAATGGGCATATTCATTTTTTGTCAATTTGTTACCCTCCCCCATTACCTACAAAGTAGGCCTCTTTGGGGACAAACTTCCCTAGACCATGGATGTTCATATCACATGGTATCTATTACGAACCCAGTATTTAATTTGAAAAAAAAAATTGTATTTAATTAGAGCCTTGTTGAAATGGGTTTTTTGTGGGATGACATAGTTGCAGCTTGTGTTAATGTTAGGTCCCTATATCATTAGTATAGTCACTTATTATTGTTAGTGTAATCCCCTTATTGTTATTATTGTACCCTTGTAACCCCCATTTTGTTATTATTTTTCCCTTAAATTATTATTGTTAGGTCGGCTAGGATTACATTGTGGCCCACTAGGATTACATTATGGCCCCATGGACTCCTATATATAGAAAGGAGGTTTTGTAAATTGTATCATCCAAGAATTGTGCATTTATGTAATGTATTGGAGGTTGCCCCCTCAAAGTGGCTTATTTATAAGGTGTTGATATCTCTTTTCTTCTATTTTTGAAGCTCGTTACACAACATTTGGTATCAGAGCAAGTTCGCTATACTGAACCAGTCCATAATTAGGTCATTGTGGGAGATTGGACATAACTTTGTCTTGGAGAATCCAAATCAAGTCAAACCTGTGGCATTCAAAAGAGAATTCAGAGGGCTACTTAATTATTGAATTTCAAATATTGAAGAGCCACAATCACAGAGATAATACAATTTCAATACCAAGCTCCTCAAAATCAAGTAAAAGGTGTGTATTTTTTTTCTGAATTACATAAGTCTTGTTTGAAGAATCAAGTTGAATTGATTGTAAGGGCATATTGTAGAATAGATATCAGTATTGGATTATAAAATGGCCCCTAAAAAGAATTCAACACCCATTAAGCCTTTGGAAAGCTCTACTATGACTCGTGAAGACGAAGAATTGCAACATGATCTATCAAAATTACAAGAGCAAGTGCAAAAAATTTCACTCTCGCAAAGAGCAACAAAAAATGAAATGGAAGTTTTGAAGAAAGGCGTGGAAGCTAAGATGGATGGCGTGCAAGCTAAGATGGATGGTGTGGAAGCTAAGATGGATGGCATGGAGGCTGGCATGGAATCTAAGATGGATGACATGGAAGCTAAGATCGATGAGAAAATGGAAAACATGAAGAATTTTCTAAAAGCGGACATGGAAGGTTTGACAAAGTTTATACAAGAAAGGTTTCCTAATGGTGAAAAGATAGTAGAAGAACCTCATGATGAGAACAAAATAAATGTTAATTGTGATTTCATAAACTCTAATGTTGGCGGGAAGAACCACCATATTCCAAAGATGGATATGAGGAAGTTTTATGGAAAGGATCCTGTAACATGGATACTACGGATGGAGCAATATTTTGATCTCCATAACGTGCAAAACACACAAAAGGTACGCATTGCAACTTTACATTTAGAACAAAATACATTTGTATGGTATCGATGGCTTTGCTCCCATAAAAAAATTGTCACTTGATCAATTTTTACGGAGGAAATGATAGCACATTATGAGGATACAAAGAGCAACACCTTCTTTAGCCAATTGATAAATCTCAAACAAAAGGGTTTAGTGGGGCAGCACATTGAGGACTTCCAAAAATTGAATATAAGGGTAACTGATATTCCAGAGGAACACAGGATTGATCTCTTCATAGGTACTATAAAGGATAACATCCAACATGAAGTTCGTGTTTTGGAACCTGATTCATTGGAGAAGGCATTCAGGTTGGCAAGAAAAGTTGAATGTAAAATTGTGGCGACAAGGAAGCCTACCACTCAATTCTATAAAGAAGGAAGTGTTGCTACGCCTAGATTTCCACAACCTACAAGGTTGACACCACAACAATTGGAAGAAAAAAGAGCAAAAGGGCTTTGCTACGGTTGTGATAGAAAATACACTAAAGGTCATAAGTGTGTTGAGAAGAAATTATTTTACATAGATTGTGAAGAGGAAGAAGAAAATGAACAAGAAGAGGATATACACCAGGAACCAACCCTAGAAGAGGAAGAAATGAATCCGACCATATCATGTAATGCACTAGCAGGAATTACCACTCCTCAAACTCTCAAGATACAAGGACAAATCAAGAAGAAAAAGGTAATAGTGTTGATTGATTCAGGTAGCACCCATAATTTTATTCATTGTAAGGTAGCCAAGGAATTAAATTGTTTCCTATACCCAGCACCAGAATGCCAAGTGATGGTTGCGAATGGAGGAACTATAAATTGCTCTGGGAAATGCCATAATATCAAGCTAACCATGGGGGAATATGTATTGACTAGTCCAATGCTTTCCATTCCTATGGTAGGTGCTGATGTTGTACTAGGAGTACAATGGTTACAATCTTTGGGGACGGTAGCTTTTAATTTTCAAGAACTTTTCTTGAAATTTTTTTCAGAAGGAAAGGAAGTTGAATTATGAGGTATTGCAGGGAAGCCAAGAAGGATAATAAGCTCTAATGTCATGAAAAATCTTCTAAAGAAAGAACAACGAGGCGTAATTGCACAATTATGCTCACTAGAAGTTCCAACATCAAAATCATCTATTCCTGCAAATCTCCAACAAGTATTGGAAAATCATTCCAAGGTGTTTGAAACTCCCAAAGGACTCCCACCTATTCGTGATCATGATCATGCTATTCATTTGATTCCAGGAAGTGTTCCTCCAAACATCAGGCCTTATAGATATCCTTACTTCCAAAGAGCGAAATTGAACGTATGATTGCAGAAATGTTAGAGGCGGGTATAATTCAACCTAGTCAAAGTTCTTTCTCTGCTCCTGTAGTATTGGTACACAAGAAGGATGGATCATGGCGAATGTCTCCGGATTATAGGGAGCTCAATAAGCTCACCATTAAAGATAAATTTCCCATTCCTGTGATTGATGAATTATTGGATGAATTACATGGAGCGATTTATTTTACCAAGTTGGATCTTCGTTCAGGATATCATCAAATTAGAATGAAGACTGAAGATATTCCAAAAATAGCATTTCGAACTCATGAGGGTCATTATGAATTTTTGGTCATGCCTTTTTTCCTTACCAATGCACCTTCTACATTTCAAGGGTTGATGAATTCCATTTTCAAACCCTTCCTTAGAAAATTTGTGCTAGTATTTTTTGATGATATACTAATCTACAGCAGGTCTTGGAAGGATCATGTTGAACATGTTGATAGGGTGCTCAAACTATTGCGGGAGAAACAATTATATGCAAAAACATCCAAATGTTTCTTTGGAGTACAAGAGGTGGAATATCTGGGTCATGTTGTATCTCACGAGGGTGTTAAAGTAGACCCTAACAAAATTAAAGCCATTAAGGAATGGAAAGTCCCCACAACCATAAAGCAGTTGTGAGGATTTCTCGGGTTAACGGGGTATTATCGCAAGTTTGTTAAGAATTATGGGAGAATAGCAGCACCTCTAACAACATTATTGAAGAAAGATGCATTTTCATGGACTCCCGAAGCAACTAAGGCCTTTGAACATCTTAAAGAGGCAATGTGCCTAGCACCGGTCTTAGCTACGCCAGACTTCACAAAAACATTTATTGTGGAATGTGATGCCTCAGGAAATGGAATTGGTGCTGTTTTAATGCGGGAAGGAAGACCCATTGCTTTTGAAAGTCGTCCAATCAAAGGAAAGTATTTACATAAACCTATTTATGAGAAGGAAATGTTAGCAATACTGCATGCACTAAAGAAATTGAGAACTTACCTAATGGGAAGACACTTCAAGGTAAAAACTGATCATGATAGTCTTAAACACTTTTTGGAACAAAGACTATCTTCAGAAGAGCAGCAAAATGGGTCACAAAGATGTTGGGTTATGACTTTGAAATAATCTACAAAAAAGGAAAGCTTAATGTTGTTGCATATGCACTCTCAAGAAAGAATGAAGAGGTGGAAGCATTGCTTTGTGCCATTTCTATTGTCCAACCAGATTGGATAACTGAAGCAAGAGATGAATGGAAGAAGGAAAAAGATGTATGGACACTCATTCAAAAGTTGCAGCAAGATCCTAGTACATCTGATACATTTAGTTGGAAAAATGATTCCTTATGGTAAAAATATCGCTTATATCTTTGTAAGAATTCCCAACTAAAACAAAAGATTCTTTTGGAATTGCACACTTCTCCTTTAGGAGGACACTCAGGATTTTTAAAAACTTACCACAGGGTGAAGAAAGAATTTTTTTGGGATGGCCTTAAATCTGATATTCAAAATTTTGTGGCAGAATGTTTGGTTTGCTAGCAGAATAAAGTAGAAACAATTAAGACCCCGGGACTTCTACAACCTTTATCCATTCCAAGTCAACGTTGGGAGGAGATTTCAATGGATTTTATCACAGGTTTACCTAAGTACGAAGGAAAGAGTGTCATCATGGTGGTAGTTGATAGACTTACCAAGTATGCACACTTTTGTGCATTATCTCATCCATTTAAAGCAAGTAAATTTGCTACTACATTTATGGACACAATTCAAAAGCTACATGGAAACCCAAGGGTTATTGTGAGCGACAGAGATCCCATTTTTACTAGAAATTTTTTGACGGAGTTATTTTCTTGTTTGGGTACTCAATTAGCTCATAGCTCATCTTATCATCCTCAATCTGATGGTCAAACTGAGATAGTAAATAAATGTTTGGAAGGATATCTTCGTTGTTTTGTATCTGATAAACAAACACAATGGGTCAAGTGGTTACCTCTTGCGGAATGGTGGTATAACACTTCCTTCCATACTGCAGCAAAAATGACCCCATTTATGGCACTTTATGGATATCATCCACCATCCATCACATCATATTTAAGAGAAAATTCGAAGGTTAAAGTAGTGGAAGATCACATCGAGCATCAGCAAGAAGTTCTCCAACTCTTAAAGGATAACCTGAATTTGGCACAAAATCGAATGAAACAACAGGCAGATCAACATCGCAGCGAGAGAAGTTTTGATGTAGGAGATTGGGTATTTTACGGCTACAACCATACAAACAAATGTCCCTCAAGCAAGCTAAGAAGGATAATAAATTATCGCCAAAGTACTATGGTCCTTACAAGGTGTTGCAAAGATTGGTACTATGGCATACAAATTGGAGCTTCCTGCTTCTTCGCGAGTGCATCCAGTTTTCCATGTTTCATGCTTAAAGAAGGTTATAGGTGAAAATCTTCCGGTTCAAACAATATTTCCAGAACTTGATGAGGAAGGAAAAATCATATTGGAACCTAAAGCAGTCATGGAAACAAGAACTCGACAGCTACGGAATCGATCAATTTCAGAGTATCTCATCAAGTGGAAGAACTTACCCACTGAAGATTCTACATGGGAGGATGAGGATTTTATACAGAAACACCCGGAGCTACTCAAGCGTTGAGGACAACACTTTTTTTGAAGGAGAGGGGCATGTTAGGTCCCTATATCACTAGTATAGTCCCTTATTATTGTTAGTGTAAACCCCTTATTGTTATTATTGTACCCTTGTAACCCCCATTTTGTTATTATTGTGCCCTTAAATTATTGTTAGGTCGGCTAGGATTACATTGTGGCCCACTAGGATTACATTATGGCCCCATGGACTCCTATATATAGAAATGAGGTTTTGTAAATTGTATCATCCAAGAATTGTGCATTTATGTAATGTATTGGAGGTTTCCCCCTCGAAGTGGCTTATTTCTAAGGCATTGATATCTCTTTTCTTCTATTTTTGAAGTTGGTTACACAACAGTTAACCTATCAATGCAGATTACAGATCACGCCCAAAAGGTGGAAATGGATGTGGCCCCTTTACATCAGCATCAAATCCTCAATTCCTAGGGAGTGTGCCATACAGCATGAGCCGAGTACCCTCTAGATGCCTTTCCTACTCTAGCTAACCGACCAAACAGTGAAGAAGAAAAGGGAGCATTGTCATATTTTGCATGATTTTCAAGTGAATAATGTGATAGTTGACATCTTCAATCTATTATGTCATTAACATATTATCATTTCCCATTTCAATGCCATCATTTATTATGGTTACCGTTATCCATTTGGTGTCTACCAAATTTTCTTTCTTGCCATTTCAATGTCATGACTTGTGGTTGTTATCCGTTTGATCTATACATTATTTCCTTACTCATTTTCTATGTAAAATTTTGCGTAATAATGTTTTAGAGTTATATGTTAAATATTTTGGCAATGCTTCTACTCTTTGTTTTAGGTAGAATTTGATAGATATGAACGTTTTTCCAGCCACTTCTTTCTGCTCGAAATATTTAGTACTTTTCAATCCTTAGAGATATTCATTTAATGACTTACATAGTAGAGATCCCTATGTTTGGTATAATTTCTAGCTTCGTTGCTTGTGAAAATTAAGTTGCACCTTAAAACAGAAATGATAAAGTTGGAAGAACAAATATCTTTCAACTTCCTAATGAAAGCTAGCGCATTTCATTTGTATAGTTTGCATGGAGCTACAACTTGGGAGATAGACTACTATATGTATTCTAAATGTTAGTGCATATATTTACTATTTGATCAATGTTGATGTAGAGAATATTTTAGCTGTCACTTTAAACATGGTTTTTTTTCTCCCGTGCTTGCAGCATTTACAACTAATGATCTAGACAAGTTATTGAGGTCGATTGGGAAAGAACCCGCTTATGTGGACGTAGAGGTAAACCACAAAATTATAGACCTAAGTAGTATAAAGAACAATATATAAGTTCAACTTGATCATGCCTACCTGTATGAATATTTTTCTAATTTTCTTATCATTTCTTCAAGCTGCATTGTTTGTGGGAAAGGATCAACCACCTGATCTTGTTGGTCACGTTCTGATGGAAGTGGTTATAGTCTCTAATCTGCATTCTGAACAAGGACTGGATAATGAGACAGGACCTCCGAATATTATTCATAGAGAGAAATAAACTAGAAAACATAAAGGTGATTATGCTAAAACTTGCATGGTGTATGTCTTTTATTTAAAAATATTCTTGATCTTTTAATTGAAACTTTGTAGACTTTGATGTGTTTTTGGCACCCTGAATTCATATGCACTTGTTCATGTAGGAAGGGTTGTTGATATAGGCTTGTTCATTACATGGTCATCATGAACTCTATAGTAAAGATCTTGACCCAATAAGGTAGAAGTTGGCATCACACTAAAATTGAGTTTGATTACTCCCACATAAAATTTTTGTAATTTGCAGATGCGGTAAAGGTTTCCTCTTCAGGTGATTAATCAGTGTGTGGTAAAAACAACAGAATTTTTTGTCTCCATCACAGCCTTGTCATCATGGAATAGATTGCAGATTGAGTTTCTAAATCAAGGGCCTCAGTGGAAGTGAAAAGAACTAATGGAAGTCTATGTGCTTGTGCATTAATGACCAAGCCTTAAAATATACAATTTTCTAGGATTTTGATGTATTGAGTTGTCTAGCTAGATGCAAAAAAGTCTTGAGTCTATCTGTGTATCATAGATAGTATGTTCTCAAGCTTATTAACAAATTAAATTATAGTTGGTTGCTGCAAGATTTGATTCTTGAGGCAGTATGGCTGAGAATGGTGATTGAGCATTTAATATCATCACAATGTCTTGACACCTTTGGTGACATAAGAGAACCCTGATTTGAAAATTAAATTTATAGTAATCTTGTGGATAGATAATAATGAGACTATCAAGCGAGGTAATCTATAGATTGTGACCTATGTTTCGGTGATTGACCATGTTTCACATTTGTATACTAATATTTAATGACAACATGAAAGATCTTGCTTTTGTCACAATAACCTTGATATATGTATAGAAATAATATTCTTAATGAGATGGTGACAATGATCCCCTTTTGTGAACATTGTTGAATATTCATCTTGAGATTTTTTAGTATAGTTATTACAGTAATTATGACTGAAGATTAATCTTGAGGTTGTTGAGTATAGTTGTTACAATAATCATAACTACATCTCCAGTGCTTCCAAATGGGCCTTGAAATTTCTGGTATCATTTTAAAAACACATTCTTGTCTTAAGCTAGTGAATATTGGTCTTATTAAATCTTCTCCAATCCAAACAAGATAGTGTTGTGACACCAGAGATCCCTCCAAATGTGAAATCCCTTCTTTGAAATATTCTTACTGAAAAAATTTGGGGTAAACCTACCTAATATGTTAATGTTGGGAAGGTTCACGAAACATAGCCACATAATACCATCCATTTGAACTTGGGGGAAACTGACTAGAATGCTTACAAAATCTTTTTGATAATCTTGAAAACAATAAATCCAATGGTAAGATTTCTTTAAATCACATCACAAATCTTAAAAAACCATTAATGCCATCCACAAGGGTCATTTCCAAATGATGTCTTAATAAAATATACCATGGGGCTCTCATTAAAACACTTAAATTAAAAACAACAAAGAACAATGTTTTTTTTTAATTAAAGAAAAGGGAGGGTCTCATAACTCTCATCCTCACCTTGCCTTTTCTTCTCAATATAACTCTCTGAAAATGTAACTTGTGTTGTTCCACCTTAATAATAAACTATTTTGAGTACATGAGGTTGTAGTTGGATTTTTGAATTAGAAGCTTCCAAAGGGAAGAGGGTCTAGACTTGTGATTGAACACCTTATTTGGTGCAAACATATTCATAAAGATTGATCAATTGATTTTTCATCATCATATAGATCAATTTCTATGTCATTTTATAGACATGCACATAATCAATCTTCCTAAAACATGGTTGATCTTTGTATGCCTTAGAACATTAAATGCCACAAATCATAATGAGATGTGGTTGAGTGTGGATTGAGTAATCACATTGTGGGAATACTAATATGCATCTCCTATGTATATCAAAAGAAGAAAGGTGAATTGTAGAATGCATGTGGGGTGATAAGAGAGGCATCATGTCATTATTTTAAGGATATAAATATAAAGGAGTATAAAAAATGTTAATGAAAAAATGGATACCTACAATATCTAGTGAAAGTAGGGGGTTTTTAAATTGGGAAAATGCAATGGGTTAGTATTGGTAGGGGGTTAAATAAAGTGATTTTTAGAGTTATTTTCCAATATGTAGTCAAAGTAAGGGTATTTTTTTAGTATGCCACAAACGCACGTGATATGCCATAGGTTAATTGAGTGACGCCTCAGTGGGGTGGTCTTGAATCAAATGTTTCTATTGGAATTGCCCTTGCAGACACATATGTGAAGTGGAGAAGTATGAAGGATGCATGCAATATGTTTGAATTTGAGAGAAAAATTATGGCATGGATTTCAAAATTTCAATGGTATTGATAGAATGGCATGACTGAGGATGTCATGATATTATTTTGAGAAATGTAGTGAGTAGGTGTTAAGCGTAATGTGATCTTTTGGACTTAATTTATTGTGGCTTATGCACATAATTCACATGGAGAGGGGGCTTTACAACTCTCTAAAGAAATGAGTGCTTTCAGCATGAAAACAATTTCAGTTACCATTGTCAGTGTTTTCCCAACATGTGTTGACTTTCTAGCTATAAGTCATGGTAATCAAATCCATGGTTATATGAATAGAAGTCAAAATTATTGAGATTCCTATGCGGCAAGTGTGCTGGTAGGCATGTATGCTAAATGTGGATGCGTTGGGAAGGCACAAAAAGTGTTTGAGAAAATGAATCAGAGAAATTTAGCCTCATGGAATGCAATAATGTGTGGTTATCTGATGCATGGTCATGGAAATGATTCCTCTACATTTTTTATGACTGGAAAAATTGATAAAAAAACAGGAAATAAAAGAAATGTATTGAATAACAAAGCAGTTCACAGGTGAACAATGCACTTGGAGACTGCACAAAGTGGAGCCTACAAACTACTTTCTCTACATGAATAATACAACAATAAATACATTTCAAATGAATATGGAGTTGGCAAAAAACTCCTACAACCTAGGAAATAATCCTAACTTAAGGAGTTATGTGACAAATATGTAACCATTTCTCCATTAATACAATAAAATATTAATTATTTCAACTATCCCCCTTAATTGAGAAAGGATTATCCTGTAGTATGAACATCCCTTTGAACAATTAAAACTTCACTTACCCAAGAGGCTTAGCAAAAAATATCAGCCATATTGTCACATGTTATACAATATTCAACAAATATTTCTTTTGACTGGACTTTTTCTCTAACAAAGTGAAACTGACTATCGATATGTTTCATGTTTTTATGAAACATGGGATTATTTTCTATCTTGATGGAACTTTGGTTGTCATGTTTGATGATAGTTTCCTCTTTCTGTTCTTCTCTTGCATCCTCGAGAAGCCTTCTCAACCAGATAGCTTCACATGTTGTTGCACATAATTCTTGATACTTGGCTTCAACTGAAGATAAAGACACAATACCCTTCTTTTTACTTCTCCATGTTGTGACCCCAGATCTAATAAGAAATGCATAACCTGTGATAGATCATCGATAATCCAAATTAACTACCCAATCAGAGTCTAAAAAACCTGCTAAAATAACATCATATGTGTCGATGTATAAATTACCATAATTACTAGTACCATGAACATACCTCAACACACTTTTTTCTGCCACCCAATGACTTTAAAGAGATTTAGACATGAATTGGCTCAGCACACTGACATAGTATGTTAAGTCAGGTCTAGTCTGATTAATGCATCTGCATTACCTGTTATAATCATGTCATCCACATATAAAGAAATCAAAATAATCTACCTATGTTCATCATACATGGTATACATATTGCATCATTCATACTCCTATGAAAACCATGCTGTAAGAAAAATGAATCAATCTTCTCGTACCAAGACCTAGGTTCTTGTTTTGAACCGTATAGTGTATTTTTTAATCTACACACCAAATGTTGCTTCCCTTTCTTAACAAACCCTTCTAGATGGAATGCATACTTATCATCTAACTAGTGTAGCTTCCACTGATATTTTGTAGCTAAATAAATTAATATTATAATAGTATTCAGTTTGGCTACAGGAGCAAAGTTTTCTTCAAATTCAATTCCCTCTCACTGTGAATAACCCTTTGCTACAAATATAGATTTCAACTTATCTATACTCCCATCTACATTAAATTTAAGTTTGTAAAGCCACTTGCAACCTATGGGAATTTTTCCTTCAGGAAATTCAACTAGTTCCAAAGTATGGTTTCTAATAATAGATTCAAGTTCTTCATTCATTTCAGCCCTCCATTCATGAGATTGAATAACTTCTTTATAATTTGTATGATCTATAACATTTAAAATTTTTGACATTAAAGCATAGTCTTTCAATCTAGCTGGTAGTTGAGTATGCCTACCTGATTTTCTCAGTAGAGGACTCTCCTCAAATCTATCTTCTTCAGACCATTGCGAACTTGACTTAATGACTACATCACCTTCCTCTTCTTCTTTATGTTGCTGCTACTATTTTTTATTTTTGTAACGACTCTCACAAACCAATTTATTTTTTTAATGTTATTTCTGGTCATGATATTTGTCCTAACTCAACATAATTAGTCATTTACCACCTTAGTAATGACAGTTCAACATAGTATCTATTTTTGTTTTTATTTCTCCTCTCTTATGAATTAGTTTCTAAGTCCATTTTATATAACTTAATTCCTATAACTAAATCATTAGAACTATACATACTTTACCCTTAATGGTATTATATCCTTTATGTCATTATACATGTATCCACCATGTATTGTATCCCCTTTTCAATTCACGTTTACCATTTAATATGTGTTATCTATACCCTTTAATTTACCTAGGTATTACGACTTCCACACATCACTTTAAATAAATGTTTTATGCTAGTTATTACCACCATGACATTTAAACCTATGAATCGAATAATTATTTAAACCTACAATTCCTTAAGGTGACTCCTCTTCATCCTTAAGTCCTACGATTAAATGCACTAACCGAATCAACACATGACTTGATCGTATTACCAACACATTATCCGACTTCATTATTCATTGAGCATTAAGTTTTACATTGGTTTAAATATCATTTACTTGTGGTGAATTTAATTCCCTTCCTATGGATTCTACCCATAGGATTTCACACCTATTTCGCATTAACTCATTACATTCCACCTTATCTTATCTCTGTCACTGAATTTAGTTATGGTAACGTCCATCACATGGCTTCCTCTTACATTTTAAACGAAGGTTCTCGCTTCCACTATTCCTCCTCAGTAAGTCTCCCTGCCCTTACTGTTCATAAAATTGATTTCAAAATTTGGTTAATATTTGTTTCACCCATTACACATTATATATAATTATAAATTTTCAGCTACAACAGAGCGATTTCATATCGTTTTTTTCTTTTAAGCTATGTTTATAATTTTCTATGCTAATTAGAATTATACTAGCATGATGTAGACTTTGTAACAAAATCGTTAGGGTCTTCCTCTCTTATAGTATTAATTTTTATATAAGACAATACTTCTATATCCGAGATTGTTTAAATATTAAATTCAGGTATCTCTAAAGTTTTCTTTCACAAATTAATTAAATTTTATGCTTAGCATATTTCTTGTTCATTAGTATACTACCTCTGTGTATATAAGGAATAGAACAATTATGTGTGTTACTGCTCAATTAAATACTTTCATGTTTAACTAACTTGTAGATGTATTTATTTTATGAATTTATAAAATAAATTTGACTATTTCAATATAGTCTTATTTCTGGGTTAGTATTGTTCCTAAATACCTTTCCGATTTTCATTTATGTAATAATACTCTTTACATCTCGATTAACTGAAGCTGAAATTCATATTTTCCAGAAGTTAGTCATATAACCTTAATATCTTATCATTTTTCTTTGTGACTAATATGGTTTGTGACTAATATGGTAATTTATTTCCCAAACTATCATCTTCTTTTGGATTTGGATCAATATTTATTAAATCTAGGACACCTGGTTTCCCAGGTCTGAATTGGGAATTACCTATTTTTATACTTAAATACTTTGACGTACTTATTTGTATAATTCTCTTCAATTATTCTTATAGTTTACTTTACTGTAGGTGAAAGGAGGAAATCTTCGAACGAGAAGATAAATTTATAAGTATCCTTCTCACTGTGCATACTCGTTAATTTTTTTCATTTTTGCAATTGAAAATCTAACTGTTATCGAATTGTTTATTGTAGATTTGACGTATTGTCTTCCTACAATTGTGATATTCCTTGTGATCAATAATCAGCGTACCTCACTGTCAATAGCATGATGTTTTAGTTCGATCATCATAACAATGGAGCCACTTTCACCATATGTTCCACTCTGCATAATTAATTGTTATTAATTGTTCATTTTATTATGATTCTGACTATGATGTAGTTTTAACGTCATGGTGCATAATTAAATTTCTCTTAATTATGAACAATTTCATCCTCAATTACGGAGGATTTCGAATGGACTTATATGTGTATGGAAATTATATAATACCGATCTTGTTCTTATCTATATTATATTATCACATATGTGACTGAATTTTACATGATTACGTATTTGCTATATTTTCCACTTTACAACATATATTCAATTATGGTTTAGATTTCTATCTGAAGGATATATCACCATAGAATAAATTCAATTATGTATTTTTAATAAATATAATTTTAGAGTATATACGAAAAACACGTTTTAATGAATGAAAAAAGCATGGAGCTATTGCTGATATTAATCCTACTCTAATATATTAGTATTTAATATACTTGTATTGAAACTTTTCAATTTAATTATATCTTTTAACTTGGATTTAAACAACAGATTTAGACCCTGAAATAGGGTTTAGAGATTATGTTTTTTTGTCCCCTAATTCTACCAAGTCTATGTAACAACATAAGAGACTTAACTATATCCATTTACAGTTAAGACATTGTCAAATACATTTGGAAATTAAAATTTTGAAAAAGACAGTATACAATACACATAAAATTTATGAATTAAATTTACATAGTTCTCATTCAAATATGATACTACACAGCCAATTTTTCTGAATTCAATTTTAGATTTATTAGAAAAAATAACAACAGACTAGATATGATTCTCTAATATATAGAAATGTTCCACAGAATTTACATACCATTGTATAAATATCGTTTTTCTCCCAACCTTGAGCTTATTCCACAGCTCTCCCTCGAGCAAAGACCAATTCTTCCTCAGTGTAGACAACCCTTTTGCACACTAGGAATAATGTATTTAAGCTTTTTTCCCTCAACTTGTTTCCATAATGATGTCCTGCTATTTTGGGATGTTGTTTCCCTTAGCCTAGGCTTTGATCTTGTTTTTTCTACAAAATATTCTCTTAAAACTAGATTTTCCTCAGCCATGTTTTAATCTTACCCCTTCTCAGTGTCTTTCCACTTCACTGATGATTTTATTAGATCTTTTTCTCCCATCTAATAAAATTTATTTTATTTTATTTTTCTCTAAGGATTTCTTCAGAATTTTGGGAAAATCTTGAGAATCTAGTCCATACTCATGGATTTGAATTCCTAGTCTCAATTTACAAAGTCTTTATATATTAATATAATTTCCACATTTATATATTAATTTCCAAAATTAATATATCCATACATAATTTATTTCATAGGTCCGCTTGACCTTTAGTTTTATTCATCATTTATAAAATGTTGAAAATAGGGATATTACAATTTTCCTCACTGCCTTCTTCCATCAATAATGGAATGTGCCATTCTTCAAGAATGTTTTCTTTCCTTCTTCAACCTGCTCATGAAATATGACATCTCGGCCTACAAAGATTTTATGATTCGAAAGATTAATCATCTTATAATATTTAAACTCAGTGCAATATCCTAAAAAGATGCATTTCATAGCCTTGGGATCTAACTTGTTTCTATACACCTTGAGTATATGGACAAAGCCTTTTGACCCAAAAACTCTTAAATGACTCACTTCTAGCTTATATCCATAAATTTCTTCAAAAGGAGTTTTAAAATTAAGACATTTAGTAGGACTCCTATTTTTTAAATAAACAGCAGTGTTGACTACTTCAACCCATAAACCATTTGATAGACTCTTAACTTGAAGCATACTTCTTCGCACTCCACAAGGGTTATGTTCTTTCGTTCTGTGACTCCATTTTGTTTTGGAGTGTGAGGCACTATGAATTTTTTAATAACTACTTGATCTCTGCAAAATTTCATGAAATCTCCTAGTTTGTATTATCCCCCTTAATCTGAGTGAAGAAGATTTATGAACTTTCGTATCTTCTTCTCCACCATATTCTTAAATTATTTAAAGCATTGAAATTTCTCGTTCTTCTTGCTGATAAAATATATCCAAGAGAATCTAGTGCAATCATTAGTAAACAATAAAAAATAATATGCACCACCTAGTGACCTAGTTTGTATAGGTTTGCATATGTTTGTATGCACCAGCTCTAGAATATATCTTTTATCCCTATTAGCATTCAATGGAAACTATTCTCTATGCATTTTACCTAATGCACATCCATCACAATCTAAATGAACATTATAAAAAAACAGGGAGTCCATCAACCATAGCTTTCCTTTGAAGTAGCATGAGGTCTTATAGGTTAATATGGTCGAATCTGTGGTGCCAAAGTTTCTTGGTTGTCAATCCTGTTGAAACCAGAGCTTGGTGTGGCATGCTCTTGAAATTCAATCTATATAGGCTTCCCACACGCACTCCTGATGCAACTGGTTCCTTCTTGCTGTCCTTTATGACACAATATGTTTTGAAGAATTCAACGTGCAAGTCCTAATATGTTATCATTGACAGGAATATTAAGTTCTTCTTTATCCCGGGTACATATATCACATTTTAATATGTATGATATCATCACTAGGAAAAATTACTGGAATATCACTGTACCCCTTAATCTCATAACCTTTGTCATCACCTAGATAAATTTTAGCTGCACAGGTAGTTTCTTCAAAAAACTCAAACCAACTTCTATTACATGTCATATGTGAAGACGCACTTGAATGAGCATACCATATTTCAGCCTCATCCTCCTCAGAAGTTGAAAGAGCACAATCAACTAAAAACAGTCGAAAATCATGACTATGACCTTCATTAGAAAAATTTCCTATGTGCTTTTTGTGCTTATTTCTAGCCTCATATGCATGTATCTTAAAGTATAACTTAGCTTGATGATCGATTTTCCCATAGTACAAACATTTAATTCCAGAAAATTTACTATTGTTATTTGCAGACATACCTCTAAATGGTATCTTCTTAAAAGTGCCACCGCCTTTCTGTTGTTGTGGCTGTTTCCCTTTGTATGACTTCTTCTTCACCATCAGAGAAAGATCAACACTATGTGATCTCGAAATTTGTTGTCGCTCTTCTTCCTGTAATATAATTCCTGGCAGCTCTTCAAATGCAAGGGCTTTACCCCATGCAACCAAGCCTGTGATGAACATCTGGTATTCATCCGTCATCCCATTCAAAGTGATTGTGACAAGATCAAAATTGGACACCTTCTCCCCGATGTCACTCAATCTCCCCTTCAGGTCCTTGACCCTTGCAATTAATTCAATAGAAGATTCATTCTCCTCCATCCTCATGCAAAAAAAATTGACTTTGAGCAGAAAGATGTGATTGGTGTTCTCTGTCTTGTATAGATCCTTGAGCATCGTCCAGATCTTCGTGGACGATTTATCATCTTTAATGTGTGGAATAATATTGTCTTTAAAAGACATATTCAGTAATATTTTCACCTTGTTCTCCCTTTTATCCCAGTCTTGTATGATTGCAGCCACGATTTTTGCACGGTTCGACTTCTTCTCATCACCACTGACGATCGATCACGCGCTCACTCGCTCAATCATCATCTGTAGCTTGAATTTCCAATAGGTATAATTGCTCCCATCAAGTTTTCTAGTCTCATTGAGATAAGTTTATGTAAATTTGTTAATTTCTAGACTAATCAAACTCCAAATCCCCCGATCTACAGTCGATTCTAACCAAGTGAACAATTACAAGCTACGAAATGAAAAAAAAAAAAAAAAAAAAACTTTAACACATACCAAAACCTGATCACTAACCTGCCACTGATTTGGCACAATATTTGTGTCTGCAACTCAGATCTGCCACCGATTTGAAATATTTTTGTGTCTACTACTTAGATCCACCACCAATTGGGAAAATCCCATGTGTAGAATCGTAAAATAGAGGTTAACACTCTTTTGAGCAAAAAATCCATGGTGAATAAAATTTCATTAAGAGACTGTAAATCAGCGCTCAAGACACCCCGAAGGATGTGCTAACCCATACTGATGAGTGCTCCTGTGGCTCCGAAAAAAAACACTAATCGGCATTTTTGTTGCTGCAAAAACCATGTTTATCCAGCTTTGTGCTTAGAAAATTGAGACCTATGAGAAATCATGTTCCTCCTGTGAGTAAGGTGTTTGTGCAAACCACCTACTCTGTTGTGAGCTCTGAGGCTCCTGTGTGCCTCATAGACACAAAGGCTCTGTAACAACAAATTTTCTATAGCCACTAAGGGTCTAAAGGTAAATCAGGCTCACTTAGTCTAAGCTCTGATATCATGATAAAAAACGGGAAAGAAAATAAATGCATTGAATAAAAAAAAAACTCACAGCTGAGTACTGCACCTAGATACTGCACAAAGTGGATCGTACACTCTACCTTCTCTATATGAATAATACAATGATAAATACACCACAAAAGAATAGGGAGTTGGGAACAAACTCCTACAACCTAGGAACTAATCCTAACTTAAGGAGTTTTGTTAAAACTATGTAACCATTTCTCCATTAATACAATAATTATTTTCAACTATCATATCCACATATCGTTCAGTAATATCCTTTCTGAGGGTAGCCAGACAATCCTTGTTGATAAATCCTTGATGGATATGTGACCTAAAAAGAAGTTGCTTCCTACACACATGAGTGATATGATTTCAGAAAGAGAAATCCCTTCCTTTCGTAATTCTATGTTGGACCAAAGACATGAAGAGTTGTACCATGAAATATTCCAGATTCCCATTAAAAATATAAATGGTAAATCCTCCCTATATTGGCTCAGGGATTCATAATTTATGGAAAATATGAAGCAACACATCATGTACAGGTTGGGCATCCCTGCAAAAAATCAGTGTATTATTTTTGAAAGGAGATGCTTTTGGATATTTCCTAGATGAAGGACTATCACATCTCAAGGAAAAATGCCATAATTTTGAACCTCAGGCTTTGTGGTGGAGCTCCAAACAGAGGACCTCCAACACCAGAACCTCTAGCATATATACTTCCTATAGGGATGTGATGAAGGGAAATGCTTCCATACCTACCAATCAACTTTAAATAAACCCAAGTCCCTAAATTGTAGAACAAATTAGGCATGCATCTGCCATGGAGGTTAATCTTCCAGAGTTACACTCTCTTTTTTCTTCTCTCTAATCCAAAACTATGATATGAATGTTTAATGGTTTTTTACCTAGATCTAACATTTTCAACCAATGGGTCATTTCATCCTAGACCCCACTGTGAGATCTTTTTATATTCCAAAAGCTTTTTTATTGTCCAATTTGTTACTGAGGAAGATCTAGAAAAAATATTAAATGACGGGCCCTGGTTTTGGAGTAGAGGTGGGCTCTTAATTAACCCCATGGTTCATATATTTTAATGCTACAAAAACGGTAGTCTCAACTATGTCGGTATGGATGAGGCTAGCAAATCTCCCCTTCCTTCAAAGGTTCTAGAGGAAATTGGAAACACTTGGAAAGTTCAAAAAGATGAACGTCAAAAGAATATATAAAAATATTTTTTCCTTTTCGAGAATCTGAATAAAGATAGACCTTAGCAAAAGCCTCATTTTATATCAACCAAATAAGATAGGTTAGAATCACAATTTTGAGTTTGAGTTGGTAATTTTATTTAAAATTGAACAAGATTTATTGAAATTACAAATTTTAAACTGAGTTGATAAATTTATAATTCAAATGCTCAAATTTCTCAAGCCATTAAATCTATTTGTTAACATAATTTTGTGATATATTATCACCAAATTAAAATAAAACAACTAAAAGTTGAAAAGATTAGATTGCCTCCTTTCAGAAATAATTTTCTCTATAAATTTAAATAAATAAATAAAATAAAATAAAAATTATTATAAGTTATTCTAATTGTCAGATATGAATAAATGATTAATGTTAATTTTGTTTAAAATAAATAATATTTTATTAAAATTATAAAATATAATTTGCTTTATAAATTCAAATAAATAAAATAAAAACAGTTTAGTATGGGTTACTCTAATTCCCACTTATGGATTAATAATGTTAATTTTGTTTAAATTAAAAAAATATTTTATTGAAATTATAATTTTAAACTGAAAGTTCAAATTTTTTTGTGAACATTAAACAGATTTATATATTTAAAAAAACCACAATTTCATGATAAATTGTATCAGAGCCAATAAGTCGACGCTGTCGCCTGGTTCAGGATCTTGAGTAACACTTAAGAGTCTTTCTTTCTCTCTTATCTTGAGCAAATGGATTCTTCAATGTCTAAGTCTGTATCTTTCCGAGAGCTCGAAGAACAAGATCGAGCAGAGCAAAACCCGCTCAGAGATTTATTTGCGTCTAGTAGTAGTCGTGTGATCAATGAGTCTGATCACCTGTATGAAGAGGTTGAGCCCCAAGCAAGATGGGTACTCCCAAACATTAAACCCTCTGAAGTATATAATGATTTAGGAGTCTGGCACTTAAAAGCTGCCACTAGAATAACTATCAAAGAGTCTGTGTCAAGTATCGAGGAAAATAGTGATCGTGTCCAGCTGATCCCTATTTTAAATCCCAAATAACTTCAAGCTGAAGCCAGGAAATTGGGAACTCAGTTTTTACATTTAGGTTGCTTAAGAGTTGGTATTCATGCCTTGGTGCACCCTGGAGTCGATGCCTATGTGTTGGCCACAGTCCGTGACTTAACACATAGCAAGTACACTGATTCATTAATTGGAGGGATAGTGGCTCCACTATCTAATGGGCCAGTCTGGTTTGACTATTACCCAAATTTATCAGTGTCTGTCTTTGATGAAACATTGGCCGATATTCTACAGCTTCAAATCCAAACCATGGGATTTGATATGAGAAGAAGAAGAAGGAATATCGCGATACAGTTCCGTGGTTGTTTTCGCCACACATCCACAATGTTTCCCGCTGTACTCCATGCACCCAGCAGAGAGTCTAAAACCAGTGTGGTTGTCCTCACAGATCCAAAAAATCATAAAATAGAACATCAAGCTATCAAGTGGGAGGATCTGAAATTTCCCCAGCACTGGACTGTTCCAAACCCCAGACCTCTGTCTGTCCAGAAGATTACCACTGCCAACATTACCGAAGATCAGTCTTCTGCTACTTTGTCTTTCCCCAGAAGATCTACCATAGATCACAGAAGATTAGAAGCTGAATGTAAAAAGTCGCCTCGTTACATTTCACCCGATTGTACAGATACGAGTTGTAGTTCTGTTGTTTCTAATTGTAGTCATGTAGCTCTTTTTGAATTTTCTCAAATTGTAAATTTTCAGCCAGTTAAAGTTGAATGTCCTCAGTGTTAACAATGTGTCAACTTGCAGAGTTTGGCCTATGCTGTTCTACATAGAAATCATAATCTCAGAACTGGTGAAGCACCTCCAAGCACCTCTGTCAATCCTTGTCCGAACCCAAAGTGCTCAGACATTCCTTTCTCTCATGAGGATGAACACCCGCATGTTTTGATGATGCATCTTCTTCCCTCTCTTGAAGAAGAAGACCCCAGATTGACTGAGTTACTGATAAACCAGAGACCACCCAAGAGTCCTAGGTATGGGTTGGGATACATTGAACAAGCCAATAAGTTGATACCAGAATGCAGATACAGAGATCTGCCTCCAGGATGTAAAAGGCCTTCTGTACCTGAAATCCATAAGTTCTACACTCTCATGGATGGATGTCCTAGATCTGGAATTCCTGCAGAATGGATGAAACAAATGATCAATTGGGATTTGTTTACACTTCCACAGGCTGATGCCTTTGCAGCTGCCTATCCAAAGGAAGAAAAGATGAAGCTTGTAGAAGAGTGGAAGGAATACATGGAGGAAAAGCAGGTATGGATATCATTCTATTCCTGGAAGAAAAACATGGAGAATGATGTAGTATTAATGGCTGATACTACTACATCTTCTTCACATTCATGGACTGCAACTGATGGCAGTAAGATTGAGACCTCCACTACATATCCTCCTTTCAGAAGTATTGTGTTAGGAGAAGGATCTAACACAACTCATGCTAGTCCTTTGGTCCAGCATGATAATTCTTTGATGGGTTCTGAAGGAAGAGTTCAAAAAGTGAGTGAGCAGATAAATTGGACTAATACTGCACTCACAGGGTTGGAGAAGAATGTTGCAAAGACTGCCCTGGTCAAGGACCAGATTGATTCAGTTCAGGTTTCTATGAATGATGTACATAGAGTCTTAAATTCTATACAGTGTGATCTTCAAGTAGTTAGGAGTAGTTCAAAGAATTCTTTTATTAAATTTGATGAGATTGAAAATTGTGTAATTGACCAGTCAATTGCCACCAGATAGTCTGTTTATAAACTGTCTGAAAATTTTGAAGGACTTAATGTCAAGAAAGCCAGCAAGCCCATTCCAATGTCATTTATTGCTGGTAAGGGAAAAAGTGTTGTACCTCATGAGATCCCTAAACCTGAGTCAATTACTCCTGTCTCTAGGTTTCCCCATCTCATGCCAAGAGAAGTTCCTCAATTGTCTCTTACCCCTGTGTCAGAGTCGAAGCCTGAGTCACAGCCAGTTGAAGAAAGATCTGAGAAGATTACTATTGCTGAAGTCATGAAAGACTCAGAATCTGAAAAACATGTCTTTCCTATCTATGAACCCTTAGAGCCACAATTTACCAGACATGCTCCTCCTGACCTTTCTGGTGCAGGAAAGGTTCCACAGAGAGAAACATTCCATGAAGAAAGTCACAAATAATGGAACATTGATAACATGTCTGCACATCAGATTAGGCAAATATTGGATCAAACGATCATTGAGTATAAGTTGATGTGTGTGGAAGGAAAGAGTGAGATCGAAGCCTGCAAAACAATCATGCAGTGTTTCACTGGCACACTGGCTAGATGGTGGGAACTAGAATCCTCTCCTGCGTTGATTGAAAGAATGGAGAAAGAGATTCTGAAGGATGAACAGGGTGACATCATGTTCAACCCTGATGGTACTGCACAGACCAATATGATCGGTGCTCTCACAGCATTGATCCAAGAACATTTTTGTGGATTGGAATATGTTGCTGCAGATAAACATGAGATGATTTTGATGAATCTAAAATGCAACAACATCAATCAATATGAAGACTTCCATAGAGATTGGATTCAAAGGGTATTCTTGGTGAAAGATCCCAAGAATTTATTGTGGAAGCAAGTCTACTTAGCAGCACTGCCTTCAAAGCTAGTAGACATTTTAAAGATGGAAGAAGCCTTCCCTTTGCCAATGGAAACCTATGTGTGGGGAGACTTCTATGGTATCATAACAAAAGTTTTGATTTCTTTGTGTACCAGGTCAAAGATGCAGAAGTCTATTGACAAATTGAACAGACTTCCTGGTACAAAATCTTTTTGTAGTAAATATGGCATTACAGTGGATGATCCCCTTGTGCACAGAAGAAAGCACAAGCGACAAGAAAAGAAGGCTTGCAAAAGAAGTAAGTCTACTTACAGACTAAGCTCAGCCAAAAGAAGAGAGCTTCGCCTACCTAAGGAACATAAGAGACCTAAGGCCCCTGGACGACCATCCAGGTGGAGGCCTAACACCCATTATTACCAGCCCCATGATATTCGGCCTAGAGATGCCAAAGTGGCCAAAATGAAAGATGTTGAATGCTGGTTATGTGGTCAAAAGGGACATACTTCCAATATGTGTCCTACTGCCTTAGAATCCAAAAGAGGTCTAGGTAAAAAGTCTGCAAAGTATGCTAAGAATAAACAACCTTCTACTTCATAGACCACTGTCAAGCAAGATCCCGACGCCTGTGCCTATTCTAAGTCTACTTCTCATAGGATTTCTGACTGTCCATCCTATCCAGGTCGTCGTCTGTCCCTACAGGAACATGCCATTGTTGACAGTTCTTCCTCTGATGACTACTCTTCTTCCTCTTCTGAAGAGCAAGTCAATATGTATTGCTAATGCTCAGACCCAGATGCCTGTAAATGTGTTTCTTCTGAGTCTGATTCTGAATCTTCTTACTCCTCAGTCGTGGAAGATCCACCTCATGTCCTCATGGCCCAAACTGATGATGATTTAAAAGTTTTTGCCCAAATCCGAGCCATGGATGAAGGAGATCTAAAAAACGCTCTCCTTTCTGCCTATATGAAGAATCTTCCTGGTTCTTCCCATTCTTCCAGTTCCTCTAAGAAGCCCAATTTTTTCGAAGCTTCTTATGAGCGCAATACCAAGAGGTATCTCCAACAACATAACAAAGCTCGTGGACTCACTTTGGGGGAGGTGAGCAAGGAGATACATGATCTGAAAACTGAGGTGCGCAACATCAAAAATGAACTTGCTGTCTTAAAATCCCAGACTGCACAGCAGCCTACAGCAGCTTTGTCGAAACAGCCGACAAATTATATTTTGCACACTCAGCCACATACTGAAGTCCAAACTACATCAAGTAAATTTGTTTCATCAGGCTTCAGTGAGATTGGGGACATGCAAGTCCTTGCAGTCCAGTATCAGCAGCACCATATTCTGGTAAATATTTGTGTTGCTGGTCAAATTTATAAGGTTATTTCTTTAATTGATTCTGGTTCTGATGTTAACCTTATATCTAAGCATATAATCCCTTCGAGATATTGGACTACAGCAGAAAAAGAAGTTCAGGGATTAGGAATGAAGCAATTAAAGTTTGAAGTTTCTACAACCACTGTTTGCTTTGATTCCAAATGTGTGAAATTATCCTTATCAGTCTCAGACATTCCTGTTGATTGTATTTTGGGTAATGTGTTTTTAGCAGCAGTAGAGCCACATGGGTCTTTCATATTTCCTGATGGATCTGCAGGAATCTTTATTACTATTTCTGGCAAAAGATTTGAATTGCCATATGTATCCAGAAACAGAATCTCACCCATGGTGCAGATGATGAAAGAAAAAGAGAAGAAACTTCAGGCAGTTGAGAAAATCCTGGTTGAGCTCAAAGACCATAAGGAGACTATTAGAGTTGAAGAACAATTGAGCTCTCCAGATGTTTAGAAGAAGATTGCTGAAATACAGAAAGAGTTTGAAGAAACATGCTGCTCTGAAGAGTCGAATGCCTTCTGGCATAGAAAGCAGCACAGCATTGAGTTTCCCTACAAGGAGGGATATACTGGCAAGCCTTGTAGGTCAAGGAACATCCCTATGTCTGTCCAAGACAGACAGCATTGTCAAAAAGAAATTGAGCAGCTTCTACAAAAGAAGCTAATCAGAGAATCCAGTAGCCCATGGAACTGCTATGGATTCTATGTAAACAAGAGAAGTGAGCAAGTCAGAGGAGTTCCAAGATTAGTGATCAATTATAAGCCTCTGAATAATGTATTAGCAGATGACACCTATCCGATCCCTCATAAAGGTGATCTGATAAAGGAGAATTTCAGGAGCTAAGGTGTTTTCCAAGTTTGATTTAAAGTCTGGCTTCTGGCAAGTTGCCATTGCAGAAGGTGACAGATGGAAAACTGCATTCAGTGTCCCTCATGGAAATTATGAATGGAACGTGATGCCTTTTGGGTTGAAGCATGCACCGTCCAAATTCCAAAAGGTAATGGATTCCATTTTTAAGCCTTATGCAGATTGGTTGCTAGCATATATAGATGATCTCCTAATATTTTCAAAGAATTTGAATGACCATTTCAGAAATCTGAAAATCTTTATGAAGTTGGTCAAAAGAAATGGTCTTGTACTAAGTAAAAAGAAAATGGAATTGTGCAAAACCAAGATTAAGTTCTTAGGACATGAAATAGAAAATGGCCAGATTGCTCTGCAAAAACATGCACTGGAGTTTGCAGATAAGTTCCCAGATGTTATCATAGATAAAACCCAGTTGCAGAGTTTTTTGGGTTGCCTCAACTATGTGAGCAATTTCTACCCTGATTGTGCCATTGACAGATCTCTGCTGAATCAGAGATTAAGAAAGAACCCAAAGCCTTGGACTGATAAGCACACCCAAGCAGTCAGAGAAATTAAGTCTAAGGTAAGAAATCTGCCCATATTATATGTTGCTGATGATAACTTTTATAAGATTGTTGAAACAGATGCCAGTAACATTGGTTGGGGAGGTGTGCTGAAGCAAAATCCTACAGAAGACGATCCAAAAGAAAAAGAACAGGTTGTTTTGTTTGTCTCTGGAGTTTGGAGCAAAGCTGAGAAAAATTATGCTCCTATAGAAAAAGAGGTAAAAGCAGCCTGGTATTGCATGAAGAAGTTTTCTGTACATTTGGCTAATAAGTTTTTCCTGCTTAGAACAGATGCTAAGGCACTGGAGAAAGTGTTAACAAAGGAGATCAAGAACCCAGAAGATGCAAAATTTGCATGATGGCAAGCTCTTTTTGCATATTTCAGTTTTAAAGTCGAACATATTAGAGGTTCTGACAATTGTATTCCAGATTTCCTAAGCAGGGAATACATCCAGCATCAAGAACACGAGAATGGCCCTGAAGAAGAAGTGCAGCTACATTGTATGGTCATTCTGACAGAATGGAACCAGGCCTATAAAAGTGAAGAGCTCAAGTACATTGCAGATGATGAGCCATGGCCTGTGTATGCAGAAAAATGGAGACCAACTTGGATCCTCCGTAACACCCAAGTGCTTGATGGAAATTTGTAGAATCATACTGATTTGCAGCATTTGGTTCCAGGAAGGAAAGTGTACCCGAAGGGAAATCAGTGGATACATGAAATGATGTATTCACATAGCATGGCAGCTTCACATGAAGCTGAGAGGTCACTTTCAGAAGATTTTTGGGATCTGTATGTCATTAGTACTGGAGGCAGCGACAGATCCAAAGAGTATTACAAATCTTTTGTAATCAACAGAGTCAGAAAGATCGGCCCATATATTCATGGCAAATTCACTTCATGGCCGCATGATGATCCAAAGCTTTTATTTCCTGACACTTTTTACAATTTTGCAGGTTATGAGAGATTGTGGTGGGATTTACTCAACAAAGACGGACCAGAAGAAACCCACTACACTAAGCTGAAATTTGCCCCCACATGGATCAATGAGAAAGAGTCGCAAATTCCATGGTTAACTAACTAGTGGCATCATTATGGAGTTGGCCCTTATAGTATGGATCCTAACTTTTATGAATCATATCACAGAATATTTTGTGATGATTGTCTTGCAGGACCAGCCGGTGAATGTTTTCACTACCCTTGTAAGACAGTAGGTGAAATTGCTAGTCTGGAACATAGACTGTTAGGTAATCCGATAATAAAAATGCACATGCAGATGCACTATCAGTGGTTAGTCATGACGAAGATCAAGCACCAGATAGTACTCAACAAACCCATGATCATCCGGAGAATATATACAAAGGCATGGGATGACGAGTTCTATCATCTCAGATATTCGGGCATAAAAATTCTTGATGATCCTGCAACAGAATCTAGTACAAGTGGTCCTCGGGAGCCCCACTCATAAAAGGTTTTCCCTGTGTAAATAATGATCCCTAGTCACGGGAGTATAGTGACGAAGCTTTTCTCTTGGACTTTTCCTTCGTCCTAAAAGTATCCAATGTGTAATCAATAAAGTTTGATTCCTCGTGGGCCTTTGTAAGGTATCCACAATGTATCCACTAGCACTATAGTTTGTCGGTATGACAGATCTCCGTGCGGATGTCACCTCTTGGTGTTACCCGAAAACGATGATCTTCTGCCAAGTGTCAATAATCAAATGGTGCATAGTAATGTTTTTCCCCCTCTCATTCCTATATAAGGAGAGGTTAGGCTCATTTGTAGGCACCGGTTGTTTGAGTCTTGTGTGTTGTGTTTAGAGTCCGAGTATTCTCTCCCTGCTCTGCGTCTGCGCCATCTTGGTGATCTGCTCGCATCACAGAGTTCTTACTCACAGTCCATAGGTTGAACTGAGAAGCCTGCGGGTGTATGTGCTCGGCATACATCAGAACCTAAAGTGGCCAGTTCATTAGTGAGTTAGTATATTTTATGTCTGTGTGTTATATGCTCTGAGACAGAGTCTGTTACTCGGCCAGGAAGCCTCTGGTAATGATCACTCATTCGTGAGTATCGAAAGTCCAGTAAAAGCCGAAACAGTCCATCTCTGATACAGAGACTGAATCCATATTGTAATCTGATTGTGAAGCATTCTGATAATAAAGAGAGAAGAGTTTTCATTTGAATTTCCGCATTAAGTGTTATTACTCTGTGTGCTTTAATATTGCTATTAAGATACTTGCATTGCTCGAAAGGTCGCCAGATTCGCTGGAGTTCGCGAAAGACTACGGATCGCTAAGGCCGTTTTAAGGCGAGGAAGCCGTGTGGTAGGCCGCAAGAGCGTGAGGGTTGAGTAGGTTCGTCTGGGTTTACACTTGGGTTCGCATAGAGCAGTGTTCAGAGACACTTAACAAGGCCAAGTCGGTTGGTTTAGACCGCAAGCAAGTTTTTGAGAAGGATAGGAAGCCTCCGCTAGAAATTGGTATCTTCAAGTAGTTAGGAGTATTTCAGAAAATTCTTTTATTAAATTTGATGAGATTGAAAATTGTGTCATAGACCAGTCCATAGCCACTAGACAATCTGTCTATAAACTGTCTAAAAAGTTTGAAGGGTTAAATGTCAAGAAGGCCAGCAAGCCCATTCCAATGTCATTTATTGCTGGTAAGGGAAAAAGTGTCGTGCCTCATGAGATTCCTAAACCTAAGTCAATTCCTCCTGTCTCTAGGTTTCCTCATCTCATGCCGAGAGAAGTTCCTCAGTTATCTCTTACCCCTGTGTCAGAGTCAAAGCCTGAGTTACAGCCAGTTGAAGAAAGATCTGAAAAGATTACTATTGCTGAAGTCATGAAAGACCCAGAGTCTAAAGATCATGTCTTTCCCATCTATGAGCCCTTAGAAACTCAGTATTCTAGACATGCTCCTCCTGACCTTGCTGGTGTAGGAAAAATTCCACAGAGAGAAACGTTCCATGAAGGAATTCACAAGGAGTGGAATATAGATAACATGTCTGCACATCAGATCGGGCAGATATTGGATCAAATGATCATTGAATACAAGCTGATGTGTGCTGAAGGAAAGAATGAGATTGAAGCCTGTAAAACAATCATGCAATGTTTTACTGGCACACTGGCTAGATGGTGGGAACTAGAATCGTCTCCTGCGTTGATTGAAAGAATGGAGAAAGAGATTCTGAAGGATGAACAGGGTGACATTATGTTTAACCCTGATGGCACTGCACAGAGCAATATGATTGGTGCCCTCACAGCACTGATCCAGGAACATTTTTGTGGGTTAGAATATGTTGCTGCAGATAAACATGAAATGATTTTGATGAATCTAAAATGCAACAACATTAATCAGTATGAAGACTTCCATAGAGATTGGATCCAGAGAATATTTTGGGTAAAGGATCCCATAAATTTATTATGGAAACAAGTCTATCTAGCAGCTCTGCCTTCAAAGCTAGTAGACATTTTAAAGATGGAAGATGCCTTTCCATTACCAATGGAAACTTATGTATGGGGAGATTTTTATGGAATAATAACCAAAGTTTTGATTTCTTTGTGTACCAGGTCAAAGATGCAGAAGTCTATTGACAAGTTGAACAGACTTCCTGGTACTAAATCTTTTTGCAGTAAATATGGCATTACAGTGGATGATCCCCTTGTGCACAGAAGAAAGCACAAGAGACAAGAAAAGAAGGCTTACAAAATAAGTAAGTCTACTTACAGACTAAGCTCTGCTAAGAGAAGAGAGCTTCGCAGACCTAAAGAGCATAGGAGACCTAGAGCCCCAAAAAGGCAATCCAGATGGAGGCCTAATACCCATTATTACCAGCCCCATGATATTCGGCCTAGAGATGCTAAAGTGGCCAAAATGCAGGATGTTGAATGCTGGTTATGTGGTGAAAAGGGACATACTTCAAACATGTGTCCTACTGCTTTAGAGTCCAAAAGAGGTCTAGGTAAAAAGTCTACAAAGTATGCAAAGAATAAACAGCCTTCTACCTCCCAGACCACTGTCAAAAAACATCCCGACGCCTGTGCCTATTGCAAATCTACTTCTCATAGGATTTCCGACTGTCCATCCTATCCAGGTCGTCGTCTGTCTATACAACAACATGCCATTGATGACAGTTCTTCCTCTGATGACTACTCTTCTTCCTCTTCCGAAGAGCAAGTCAATATGTATTGCCAATGCTCAGACCCAGATGCTTGTAAATGTGATTCTTCTGAGTCTGATTCTGAGTCTTCTTATTCCTCAGCTGTGGAAGATCCACCTCATGTTCTCATGGCCCAAACTGATGATGATTTAAAAGTTTTTGCCCAGATTAGAGCCATGGATGAAGGAGATTTGAAAAATGCTCTCCTTTCTGCCTACATGAAGAATCTTCCTGGTTCTTCCCCTTCTTCCAGTTCCTTTAAAAAGCCAAATTTTGTCGAAGCTTCTTATGAGCGAAATACCAAGTCGTATCTCCAACAACATAACAAAGCTCGTGGACTCACTTTGGGGGAGGTGAGCAAGGAGATACATGATCTGAAAACTGAGGTGCGCAACATCAAAAATGAACTTGTTGTCTTAAAATCCCAGAATGAACAGCAGCCTACATCATCGACAGCAGTCTTGTCGAAACAGCCGACAAATTATACTCTGCACACCCAGCCACATACTGAACTCCAAACTGCATCAGGTCGATTTGTTTCATCAGGCTTCAGTGATATTGGGGACATGCAAGTCCTTGCAGTTCAGTATCAGCAACACCATATTCTGGTAAACCTTTCTGTTGCTGGTCATGTCTATAAGGTTATTGCTTTAATTGATTCTGGTTCTGATCTTAACCTTATATCTAAGCATATAATCCCGTCAAGATATTGGACTACAGCAGAAAAAGAAGTTCAGGGATTAGGAATGAAGCAATTGAAGTTTGAAGTTTCTGCAGCCACTGTCTGTTTTGATTCTAAATGTGTGAAATTATCCTTAGCAGTCTCAGACATTCCTGTTGATTGTATTTTGGGTAATGTGTTTTTAGCAGCAGTAGAACCACATGGGTCATATAGATTTCCTGATGGATCTACAGGAATCTTTATTACTGTTTCTGGGAAAAGATTTGAATTGCCATATGTTTCCAGGAATAGATACTCACCCATGGTGCAGGTGATGAAAGAAAAAGAAAAGAAACTTCAGGCAATTGAAAAAAGCCTGGTTGAGCTCAAAGACCACAAGGAGACCATCAGAGTTGAAGAACAATTAAACTCCCCAGACGTTCAAAAAAAGATTGTTGACATTCGGAAAGAATTTGAAGACACATGCTGCTCTGAAGAGCCGAATGCCTTCTGGCATAGAAAGCAGCATAGTATTGAGTTGCCTTACAAGGAGGGATATACTGGCAAGCCTTGTAAGTCAAGAAGCATCCCTATGTCTGTCCATGACAGGCAACATTGTCAGACAGAAATTGAGCAGCTTCTACAGAAGAAGTTGATCAGAGAATCCAGTAGCCCATGGAACTGCTATGGATTCTATGTAAATAAAAGGAGTGAGCAAGTCAGAGGAGTTCCGAGATTAGTGATCAATTATAAGCCTCTGAATAATGTATTAGCAGATGACACCTATCCGATCCCTCACAAAGGTGATCTGATAAGAAGAATTTCAGGAGCTAAGGTGTTTTCCAAGTTTGATTTGAAGTCTGGCTTCTGGCAAGTAGCCATTGCAGAAGGTGACAGATGGAAGACTGCATTCAGTGTCCCTCACGGACATTATGAATGGAATGTGATGCCTTTTGGATTGAAGCATGCACCATCCAAATTTCAAAAGGTAATGGATTATATTTTTAAGCCTTATGCAGATTGGTTGCTAGCTTATATAGATGATTTGTTAATATTTTCAAAGAATCTGAGTGACCACTTCAGACACCTGAAGATTTTTATGAAGCTGGTCAAGAAGAATGGTCTTGTCCTAAGCAAGAAGAAAATGGAATTGTGCCAAACAAAGATTAAGTTCTTAGGACATGAAATAGAAAATGGTTAGATGGCTTTGCAAAAACATGCACTGGAGTTTGCAGATAAGTTTCCAGATGTCATCACTGACAAAACTCAGTTGCAGAGGTTTTTGGGTTGCCTCAATTATGTGAGAAATTTCTATCCTGACTGTGCCATTGACAGATCTCTGCTAAATCAGAGATTGAGAAAGAACCCAAAGCCTTGGACTGACAAGCACACCCAAGCAGTCAGAGAAATCAAGTCTAAGGTAAAGAATCTGCCCATATTATATGTTGCTGATGATAGATTTTATAAGATTGTTGAAACAGATGCCGCAGAATATTGGTTGGGAGTGTGCCGAGCAAGCTCATAGAAGACGACATCCAAAAGAAAAAGAACAAGTTGCAATTTGTGCTCGGAGTTTGAGCAAGCAATGAAAATTATGTTCTATAGAAAAAGAGGTGTGCGACTGTATTGTAGTAGTTTTCTGTACATTTGGCTAATAAGTATTTCCTGCTTAGAACAGATGCTAAGGCTCTGGAGAAGGTGCTGACCAAAGAAATCAAGAACCCAGAAGATGCTAAGTTTGCTAGATGGCAAGCTCTTTTTGCATATTTCAGTTTTAAAGTTGAACATATTAGAGGTTCTGACAATTGTATTCCAGATTTCCTAAGCAGGGAATACATCCAGCATCAAGAACACGAGAATGGCCCTGAAGAAGAAGTGCAGCTACATTGTATGGTCATTCTAACAGAATGGAACCAGGCCTATAAGAGGGAAGAGCTCAGATACATTGCAGATGATGAGCCATGGCCTGTGTATACAGAAAAATGGAGGCCAACTTGGATTCTCCGTAACACCCAAGTGCTTGATGGAAATTTGCAAAATCATACTGATTTGCAGCACTTGGTTCCAGGAAGGAAAGTGTACCCGAAGGGAAATCGGTGGATACATGAAATGATGTATTCACATAGCATGGCAGCTTCACATGAAGCGGAAAGGTCACTTTCAGAAGATTTTTGGGATCTGTATGTCATTAGTACTGGAGGCAGTGACAGATCCAAAGAATATTACAAATCATTTGTAATAAACAGAGTCAGAAAGATCGGCCCATACATTCATGGCAAGTTTACTTCATGGCTGCAAGATGATCCAAAACTTTTATTTCCTAACACTGTTTACAATTTTGCAGGTTATGAGAGACTGTGGTGGGATTTACTTAATAAAGATGGACCAGAAGAAACCCACTACACTAAGCTGAAATTTGCCCCGACATGGATCAATGAAAAAGAATCAGAAATTCCATGGTTAAGTAACTGGTGGTATCATTATGGTCCTAGCCCTTATAGTATGGATCCTAACTTTTATGAGTCCTATTGTAGATTATTTTGTACTGACTGTCTTTCAGGACCAGGTGGTGAATGTTTTCACTACCCCTGTAAAACAGTTGGTGAAATTGTTAGTCTAGAGCATAAATTAGTGAATCCCATAGTAAAGATGTACATGCAAATGCACTACCAGTGGTTAGTCATGACAAAGACCAAGCATCAGATAGTACTCAACAAGCCTATGATCGTTCGGAGAATCTATACAAAGGCTTGGGATGACGAGTTCTATCATCTCAGATATCCGGGGATCAAGATTCTTGATGAGCCTGCAGCCGGAACCAGTACAAGTGGTCCTTGGGAGCCCCACTCATAAAAGGTTTTCCCTGTGTAAATAATGATCCCTAGTCACGGGTGTATAGTGACGAAGCTTTTCTCTTGGACTTTTCCTTCGGTCCAAAAGCATCCAATGTGTAATCCATAAAGTTTGATTCCTCGTGGCCGGGCCTTTTGTAAGGTATCCACGTGTATCCACTAGCACTATAGTTTGCTCCGCATGATGATCGCGCGATGTCACCTCTTGTGTTACCCGAAAAAACGATGATCTTCTGCCAAGTGTCAATAATCGGACGGTGCATAGTCATGTTTGTCCCCCTCTCATTCCTATATAAGGAGAGGTTAGGCTCATTTGTAGGCACCGGTTGTTTGAGTCTTGTGTGTTGTGTTTAGAGTCCGAGTATTCTCTCCCTGCTCTGCGTCTGCACCATTTTGGTGATCTGCTCGCATCACGGAGTTCTTACTCACAGTCCATAGGTTGAACTAAGAAGCCTACGGGTGTATGTGCTCAGCATACATCAGAACCTAAAGTGGCCAGTTCATTAGTAAGTCTGTATATTTTATGTCTGTGTGTTATAAGCTCTGAGACAGAGTCTGTTATTCGGCCAGGAAGCCTCTGGTAAAGATCGCTCATTCGTGAGTATCATAAGTCCAGTAAAAGCCGAGACAGTCTATCTCTGATACAGAGACTGAATCCATATTGTAATCTGATTGTGAAGCATTCTGAATAAAGAGAGAAAAATTTTTCATCTGGATTTCTGCATTTAAGTGTTATTACTCTGTGTGCTTTAATATTGCTGTTAAGATACTTGCATAGCTCGAAAGTTCGCCAGATTCCCTGGAGTTCGCGAAGAACTACAGATCGCTAAGGCCGTTTGAAGGCGAGGAAGCCGTGTGGTAGGCCGCAAGAGCGTGAGGGTTCAGTAGGTTCGTCCGGGTTTACACTTGGGTTCACATAGAGCTGTGTTCAGAGACACTTAACAAGGCCAAGTCGGTTGGTTTACAACCGCAAGCAAGCTTTCGAGAAGCCTCTGCTAGAAATTGGTATCAGAGCCAATAAGTCGACACTGTCGCCTGGTTCAGGATCTTGAGTAACACTTAAAAGTATTTCTTTCTCTCTTTTATCTAAAGAATGGATTCTTCAATGTCTAAATCTGTATCTTTCAGAGAGCTCGAAGAACAAGATCGAGCAGAGCAAAACCTGCTCAGAGATTTATTTGCGTCTAGTAGCAGTCGTGTGATCAATGAGTCTGATCACCTGTTTGAAGAGGTTGAGCCCCAAGCTAGATGGGTACTCCCAAACATTAAGCCCTCTGAAGTATATAATGATTTAGAAGTCTGGCATTTAAAAGCTGCCACAAGAATAACTATCAAAGAGTCTGTGTCAAGTATCGAGGAAAATAGTGATCGTGTCCAATTGATCCCTATTTTGAATCCCAAAGAACTTCAAGCTGAAGCCAAAAATCTGGGAACACAGTTTTTACATTTAGGTTGTTTACGAGTTGGCATTCATGCGTTGGTGTACCCTGGAGTCGATGCCTATGTGTTGGCCACAGTCCGTGACTTAACACATAACAAATACACTGATTCATTAATTGGAGGGATAGTGGCACCACTATCAAATGGGCCAGTCTGGTTTGACTGTTACCCAAATTTCTCAGTGTCTGTCTTTGATGAAACATTGGCCGATATTCTACAGCTTCAAATCCAGACCAGCAGATTTGATATGAGGAGAAGAAGAAGGAATATCGCGATTCAATTCCGTGGCTATTTTCACCACACATCCACAATGTTTCCCGCTGTACTCCATGCACCCAGCAGAGAGTCTAAAACCAGTGTGGTTGTCCTCACAGATCCTAAAAATCATCAGATAGAACATCAGGCTATTAAGTGGGAGGATCTGCAATTTCCCCAGCACTGGACTGTTCCAAATCCCAGACCTCTGTCGGTCCAGAAAATAACCACTGCCAACATCACCGAAGATCAGTCTTCTGCTAATTTGTCTTTTCCCATAAGATCTACCATAGATCGCAGAAGATTAGAAGCTGAGTGTAAAAACTCGCCTCGTTACCTTTCACCCGATTGTACAGATACGGGTTGTAGTTCTGTTGTTTATAATTGTAGTCATGTAGCCCTTTTTGAATTTGCACGGATTGTTAATTTTCAGCCAGTTAATGTTGAATGTCCTCAGTCTCAACAAAGTGTCAACTTACAGAATTTGGCCTATGTTGTTTTGCACAGAAATCATAACCCCAGGACTGGTGAAGCTCCGCCTAGTACTTCTGTCAATCCCTGTCCAAACCCTAAGTGCTCTGACATTCCTTTTCCTCATGAATATGAGCACCCACGTGTTTTGATGATGCATCTTCTTCCCTCTCTTGAAGAAGAAGATCCCAGATTGACTGAGCTTCTGATAAACCAAAGACCACCTAAGAGTCCTAGGTATGGGTTGGGTTATATTGAGCAAGCCAATAAGTTGATACCAGAATGTAGATACCGAGATTTACCCCCAGGTTGTAAAAATCCTTCTGTACCTGAGATCCATAAGTTCTACACTCTCATGGGTGGCTATCCTAGATCTGGAATCCCTGCAGAATGGATGAAACAAATGATCAATTGAGATTTGTTTACACATCCTCAGGTTGATGCCTTTGCATCTGCCTATCCAAAGGAAGAAAAGATGAAACTTGCAGCAGAGTGGAAGGAATACATGGAAGAGATGCAGGTATGGATATCATTCTATTCCTGGAAGAAAATAATGGAGAATGATGTAGTATTAATGGCTGATACTATTACATCTTCTTCACATTCATGGACTGCAACTGATGGCAGTAAGATTGAAACCTCCACTACATATCCTCCTTTCAGAAGTATTGTGTTAGGAGAAGGATCTAACACAGCTCATGCTAGTCCTTTGGTATAGCATGACAATTCTTTGATGGGTTCTGAAGGAAGAGTACAAAAGGTGAGTGAGTAGATAAATTGGACCAATACTGCACTCACAGGATTGGAGAAGAATGTTGCAAGGACTGTCCTGGTCAAGGACCAGATTGATTCAGTTCAAGTCTCTGTGAATTATGTACATAGAGTCTTAAATTCTGTACAGTGTGATCTTCAAGTAGTTAGGAGTATTTAGGAAAATTCTTTTATTAAATTTGATGAGATTGAAAATTTCTAGCGAGGCTTCCTATCCTTCTCAAAAGCTTGCTTGTGGTCGTAAACCAACCGACTTGGCCTTGTTAAGTGTCTCTGAACACAGCTCTATGTGAACCCAAGTGTAAACCCGGACGAACCTACTGAACCCTCACGCTCTTGCGGCCTACCACACGGCTTCCTCGCCTTCAAACGGCCTTAGCGATCCGTAGTTCTTCGCGAACTCCAGCGAATCTGGCGAACTTTCGAGCTATGCAAGTATCTTAATAGAAATATTAAAGCACACAGAGTAATAACACTTAATGCGGAAATCCAGATGAAAAAATCTTCTCTCTTTATTATCAGAATGCTTCACAATCAGATTACAATATGGATTCAGTCTCTGTATCAGAGATGGAATGTTTCGGCATTTACTGGACTTTGATACTCACGAATGAGCGATCTTTACCAGAGGCTTCCTGGCCGAGTAACAGACTCTGTCTCAGAGCTTATGCTATATAACACACGGACATAAAAATATACAGACTCACTAATGAACTGGCCACTTTAGGTTCTTGCCTGTCACATGAACAGACATGCAGGCTTCTCAGTTCAACCTATGGACTGTGAGTAAGAACTCCGTGATGCGAGCAGATCACCAAGATGGCGCAGACGTAGAGCAGGGAGAGAATACTCAGACTCAAAACACAACACACAAGACTCAAACAACCGGTGCCTACAAATGAGCCTAACCTCTCCTTATATAGGAATGAGAGGGGGACAAACATTACTATGCACCATTCGATTATTGACACTTGGCAGAAGATCATCGTTTTCGGGTAACACCAAGAGGTGACATCCGCACGGAGATCTGTCATACCGACAAACTAAAGTGCTAGTGCTAGTGGATACACTATGGATACCTTACAAAGGCCCACGAGGAATCAAACTTTATTGATTACACATTGGATACTTTTCGGACGAAGGAAAAGTCCAAGAGAAAAGCTTCGTCACTATACACCCGTGACTAGGGACCATTATTTACACAGGGAAAGCCTTTTATGAGTGGGGCTCCCGAGGACCACTTGTACTGGACTCTGCTGCAAGATCATCAAGGATTTTTATCCCCGGATATCTGAGATGATAAAACTCATCATCCCAAGCCTTTGTATATATTCTTCTGACGATCATGGGCTTGTTGAGTATTATCTGGTGCTTGATCTTCATCATGACTAACCACTGGTAGTGCATCTGCATATGCATCTTTAATATAGGATTTACTAACATATTATGTTCTAAACTTGCAATTTCACCAACTGTTTTACAGGGATAGTGAAAACATTCACCAGCTGGTCCTGCAAGACAATCATTACAGAATAATCTGCAATATGACTCATAAAAGTTAGGATCCATACTATAAGGACTTGGGCCATAATGATACCACCAGTTGGATAACCATGGAATTTGTGATTCTTTTTCATTGATCCATGTAGGGGCAAACTTTAGTTTAGTGTAGTGGGTTTCTTCTGGTCCATCTTTATTAAGTAAATCCCACCACAGAGTCTCATAACCTGCAAAATTGTAAACAATGTCAGGAAAAATAAGCTTTGGATCATCATGCGGCCATGAAATGAACTTGCCATGAATGTATGTGCCGATCTTTCTGACTTTGTTGATTACAAAAGATTTATAATACTCTTTGGATCTATCACTGCCTCCAGTACTGATAACATACAGATCCCAAAAGTCCTCTGAAAGTGACCTTTCAGCTTCATGTGAAGCTGCCATGCTATGTGAATACATCTTTTCATGTATCCACCGATTTCCCTTCGGGTACACTTTCGTTCCTGGAACCAAGTGCTGCAAATCAGTATGATTCTGCAGATTCCCATCAAGCACTTGAGTATTACGGAGGATCCAGGTTGGCCTCCACTTTTCTGCATACACAGGCCATGGCTCATCATCCGCAATGTACCTGAGCTCCTCTCTTTTGTAGGCCTGATTCCATTCAGTTAGAATGACCATGCAATGTAGTCAGCATTCTTCTTCAAAGTGGCCATCTTGCTGTTCTTGTTGCTGGATGTATTCCCTGCTCAAGAAATCTGGAATACAATTGTCAGAACCTCTAATATGTTCAACTTTAAAACTGAAATATGCAAAAAGGGATTGCCATCTAGCAAATTTTGCATCTTCTGGGTTCTTGATTTCCTTTGTTAGCACTTTCTCCAGTGCTTTAGCATCTGTTCTGAGCAGAAAATACTTATTAGCCAAATGTACAGAAAACTTCTTCATACAATACCAGGCTGCTTTTACCTCTTTTTCTATAGGAGCATAATTTTTCTCAACTTTGCTCCAAACTCCTGAGACAAACAGAACAACCAGTTCTTTTTCTTTAGGATTGTCTTCTGTTGGCTTTTGCTTCAGCACACCTCCCCAATCAATGCTACTGGCATCTGTTTCAACAATCTTGTAAAAGTTATCATCAGCAACATATAATATGGGCAGATTCTTTACCTTAGACTTGATTTCTCTGACTGCTTGGGTGTGCTTGTCAAATTAGTATTTTGTCTTTTCTAATCTCTCGATTTAGCAGTAGACTGTTCAATGGCATGCCGTGTAGAAATTGCTCACATAGTTGAGGCAACCCACAGAATCGGGTTTTATCATATGATGACATCCCACTGCAACCTGCATGTTTTTGTATATTCAAGCATTTAATCTTAGATAATTCCATTTTCTCCTTACTTAGGATACTTTTAACTAACTTTTCAGTACCGAAGTGGTCATTCAATTTTTTGAAATATTATGCATCATCTATATAGGTTAGTAATCATTTCGCATAGGCTTGGAAAATGAGTCCATTAGTTTTGGATGAGAAGCTCAATCCAAAAAAGGCATCACGTCCATTCATAATGTCTATGAGGGACACCGAATGTGTTTTTCCACTGCCACTCTCGGTCGGTAACTTGCCAGGCTGCATTTTAAGTCAAACTTGAAAACACCTTAGCCTCGAAATTTTCCTTACTGCATCATAATTTTGTGAGGGATCGGATAGGTGTCATCTGCTAATACATTATTCAGAGGCTTATAATTAATCACTAATCTTGGAACTCCTCTGACTTGCTCGCTTCTTTTATTTACATAGAATCCATAGCAGTTCAATGGGCTACTGGATTCTCTGATTAGCTTCTTTTGTAGAAGCTGCTCAATTT